>VDFB02294569.1:0-27594 GCA_007258455.2 Sequoia sempervirens | reverse complement strand
AGAGATCAACCATGGCATTCAATTCTTGATCAGGAGAGAAATTGGTAACATAACATTGCCTCTTACTTTCTTTGTTTTGACCTCATCGCCTCAGCCTCCTAGTCTGCCAACCAGTCTTCTCACTATTCACTCTATTTTCCTTCTCTTCGGCTTCAACTCTATGAAATAGTTTGCTTCCAACTGTTGGATCACAACTGTCGAATCATCCAGCTCAGCAATGGTTCACATTCTGCTTTCTCTGATTTGTTCACATCACACCATGTCAAACAATCTTCACTTGGTCAACAGTGATCAACTTGTGTTGCATGTTAGTGAGATACTAGAAGTGTCTCTCTGATTCCACAAGTCCCGATTACATGTTGTCACCAAGAGTCATCTCCATTAGCAAGAGGTTCTACCAATATCCACAAGTAATACCGAAATCAGCATTCTCATCGGCGAGACAATCAAAATTCGATGAGACATCACATCAAGCTCATAAGTCATTCTGAAGTGTTCCTTAGTCACCAAGACTTTAGTCATTCACTGAGAGATCATATCGAGTCTTCAAGTCATGTCGAAACCCATTATATTCTTATCGGCATCCATCTATTGGCAAGAGTAACCTTATCGACATGATCAGCGAGACCTCTCACCGACCTCCAGTTGAACTCATCTGCCAACGCTATCGCTAAGAAATTCAACTATCGCCAAGAGGTTTCACCGAGGTCTTCAAGTCACATAGACATGAATGTTCTCATTAGCAAGACTATCATCTTTCGCTGAGACCTCACACCGAGCTTCATGTTATACCGAACTCCTAATAGCAATCGCCAAGAGTTACACCGAAGTCAGGATTCCATCGGCAAGACAATTGCTCTTCGCCAAGACATCACCTCACAGGTTCCAAGTCACCCCAATTCAATCTTGTCAGCCAGACTTATTGCTTTCACCAAGAATTCATACCGAAGCCTTTAAGTCATATCAATGTGTTCCACTGTCGGTGAGAGAATCAAACTTTGGCAAGACTTCTTACCGAGGCTTCCATGTTATCCCGAAACAATTGTTCGCCAAGAGTCACACCGAACTGATAACCCCACATGCTGTTGGTGAGACTTCCAATATTCGATGAGACATCATATCAAAACAATATGTTACACCGATGACCCCTAACACTATCACCAAGACATCTCTCGGTCGCCAAGAGACCATGCCAATAGGAACAAGTCATACCGATTTCTTCATCGGCTAGACAAACTGAAGGTCATGTCGATATCGGCAAGACCTCCTATCATGGCCGAGACTTTTCACCAAGACCCTTGAGTTACACTGAGTGAATACTGTTGGTGAGACATTCCTCAATCGCCAAGAGATCTTCTCGTGAGTTCAAGTCACCCTGAACCTGCTTATCATTGAGACTTATCCTAGTCGCCATGACTTCCTACCGAATCCATTTGTTATCCTAAAGACTCTAAGTCACCATGAGTCTCCCTAAAGCCCGATAACAAACCCTTATGTCACCAAGACATTCCAATCAGTAGGAGATTATAGAGAAGGCCACAAGTCACAGTGATAGGCTTCTTCGGCAAGACAAAAACATTATCTTGGTGACATGAGAAAAACACAAGGTAAACTACCAGTTGGCCAGACAATAGAAATGTCACAACAACTAAGCTTTCTCAGAGGTTTTAGCCTGTGAGATTGAGGCATATTTTCCAACAATCTCCCACTTGATGAAGATCACACAGACACCTCCAAAGCAACCAGGAACTAAGAACACACTAGCTCCATCAGTTCAAACCCTACAATACTCAAGACACCCAATCAACATGATTCCACAGATAACAGTCCACTAGACAATCTGCAACAAAGACCAAGCATCCAACTGCAACTCACTGTCCAAAAAAACAACCGATCACATCCTTTTAGGAAACCACACAGACCTCAAACATGCTCTCATGCTCCATCAAGAATTTTTCTCCAACATCCAAGATGTTCACCATTAAGACAACAATCCTGTCATCTTCCACATGTGGAAGAAAGATACATCGCCAAGTTGAATAAGCATTATTCCAACAATCACAAGAAAAAGATCCCGGTGATATCTTCAAAAAGATACTACTACCACTTCACTGTGCTCAAACGCTATACAGAACCAATATCAACTTCAAAGCTTCAAACAGAACACAACAGTGAAGTCATTCTCTAGAAACAAGAAACTAAGCAACACCAGTTAGAACAACAATCGTACTAACTGCTTCCATCCAACTGATAAACCCACGTGACTAAAAATAGCACCCACAGCTCGTGCTATACTATCCAATCTCACATACCATTAGTAAACTTCTGCCAATCCATTAACAGCAAATTCAAGTTCTAGTTTCAACCAGTCGAAGAAGACAAGACACATACAGGAACTCCCACTGCCTGAGAAATTCAAGTCTGAAAGATCATAAGGCATCGCAAGCCTACCAAAACTAGCACAAAGAAAATGTAACCCTGTAGTACCAAAGGAAAAATTCACAATGATATGAACAACCTGCAACAACCTGCCACACGAAACATTTCTCTCACCACAAACCTTCATGATCACACAGAGAAACACTGCACATCATCTTCCTGTAGAACATCCTCCTACATACACTTCTAACATCTAGCTATGTCAAGAATGATCTTCACATCCCAAAACAAATCCTTAACAACATCCATTTGTTCAATCACCAAGATCAAACCAACTTCTAATATCATGTAATCAATATGGATGTAAGCTTCTTCAAGAAGATCAAGCTAAAACATTTCCCATTTCAGGAAATCAGCCCATACATCATCTCCTACCAATTCTCATCAGTAAATGACATATCACAAAAGCTCAAGGAGATAAAAGAAACTGTACAACTTCCACTATGAATCCTCCAGAACCAAAAGTTAAACTAATTCAAGATTCATATCATGAAAGTGAACTTAATAAAACACATCTGAAAAATATAATGGGCCAAATACCTTTCAGATCAACTACCGAGTAGACCAAGAGTGGGAATGAGAATACTCCTTCAAGATGAACAAGTCATCATGACTAATCCAAGAGCAATCTCCTCATAGATCTCTTATTGAACTCACGTTCAACCAAGGTGTAGGCTTCTCGGACTTTCTGCTAATAAACCTTAACAAGAGTAACAAGCAGCAACACTTCTCTCACAAGAGAAAGACAGCCTCACCTTATTCTTCATGTATCCATGAGTACTAGAAACCGATCATCTAATGCTAAACTTCAACTGCATTACTGCACTATCATAAAGTATCAAGCAAGTAATTAAAGCACCCAATACACAAAGAAATTACCAGACCATTGTCAAAGCTCTAATCATCTAAATCAGGAACTTATCATGACACCATGATCTACATATCCTCATAGGAAATACCATGCTTCAAATGACGCCACCATTGTCTCAAGTACAATGCACAATGCCAAAACTCTAGTGCACAAACAAGAGTATACCATGACATAAAGAAAATAGACTTAAGAACAACATCACCTGTCAAGCACCACCAACACCTTAGCCAAAGACTCCAAGTGTCCTCTATGGTTCCAAGATGTTGCACATCTTCAAAATGATGTCCATGCAAATGTGAAAGAACCCTTCTGCAAAAACAGGATCTAAAAGCTCTCCCTAGAAACATCTTTAACACCAAACAAGACCATTCACCACCATGTGATGAATCCATAGTCACTAATAGAGCTCCCACTAAAACATGACACCCGAGCTCTCCAAGCATCATGACCAAATGTTTCAGGTTCCCATAACTGACTATTCAGGTACTCAATAATATCCATCCTCTCATCTCAAAACAATCACACCAATGCACAAGTGACCACAGACAAGGCTAGCTAACAAATTTGCACCATCAATGAATCAACCTTATGGATAAAGACAATCCACATCCAAGTTATCTCACTGCAGCCAATGGGTAGCTAATCCATCAACCGCATAACTCGTAGATCACAACCATCAAACATGCAAAACCATTATCACAATGAAAACTACAACACTGAGATTTCAAAGAGAATAACCATGTGGGAAACATGACTCAAACACTAGATCATGCCAAATCTAATTTTCCAATCATGTCCAAAACGAGCGCCATAATCAAGGAACCCACAAGCATTACCACAAGAATGCTAAGTGACAAAACACTTACCAACACTCCCATGCAGAGAAAGAATCATACCTCCTCAAAACCATGCACCAAGCATGCATGCAGACCTACAACTATCTCATCCAGCCACACCCCAAAAAGGCCAGTGTCTAGACAATAGCTTAACATCAACTCCACATGATCACAAGTTTTGCTTAACCATGTAAAACCTACAAAACCACAGAGCCATGCAAGTACAAATCATCCTTAGAAAGAAAATAGCAGTTCAAAAGAATCCAGGCCCCTTTTAGGCCAACTTTAAACCACCACCATGTACATGCATCCAAGAAAAAGAGAAAGGCTATTTTAGAAGCTTACAAATCATCTAATGATTATCTCCATAGCCTTCAAGCATTCAAGGTTAACAGGAAACAGTGCTTTACCACCACCTAGCATAAGCACTCTCTTCCATGACTGAGAAACAATCTAGGCTTCTCCATATCACCCAGGAGCCTGTCACACAGACACCAATATGAAAGCTTTACCGCTACACAGCCATAGAGTAGGAAAATCCACCTCATACTCCAAGGTTATACCTCTACCAGCCAGGAGACACAAATCGCAACATGATCAATTCCCATTTTCCATCATGACCATCCTTCAAGCTACATGTTGTCTTAGAATACCACAAGGCTTCCACTCATCAAAGGATCAATACAACAGTCCATTCCTCCAGATTTCTTCTAGCCTATCAAGCTAAGAAATCTTCACAGGAAAAATATCCAGAACCAATAACCAGAAGAAGGCTCTGATACAACTTGTAAGGAAATATAGGAGCACATCTTATGAAAACTCCATGTAGTAGTGCCTTTGGTAACTTTCATTTCAATTAGGTTGCCTCAAAGACATGAAAAACTATGTCCAAATGTGGAACAGACATAGTTCATTTCCTACATTGATCCATCTGAGAGAAACACATGTAAATTCAACAGCAAGCATTAACAGATTCTACTATACGAACCAACAGACATGAAATATGAAAACAGGAAACTCAAACACAAAGATTTACATGGGGAAAATCCTTTCAGATTAAAAACCCCACACTCCAAAGATCGAGCCATTGTATTATTCAGCAACAGAATGGTTACAATACAAATTCAGACTCATAGCCTCTTCAGAGATTCATCTTGTTCATTCTGGATACTATCTAGTAATCAAATCTCCCTCTATACATTTCCTGATCAACCTCTCAAACCAAACAATCTTCGTACTGTTGCAATACCCTCACACAGTATACAGTACTGATCAACATGAGAGATCAACCATGGCATTCAATCCTTGATCATGAGAGAAATCGGTAACATAACACTACCTCTTACTTTCTCTGTTTCGGTCTCATGGCCTCGGCCTCCCAGTCTGCCAACTAGTCTTCTCACTATTCACTCTATTTTCCTTCTCTTCAGCTTTGGCTCTATGAAATGATTTTCTTCCAACTGTCAGATCACAACTGTCAAATCATCCAGCTTAGCAACAGTTCACATTCTGCTTTCTCTGATTTGTTCACATCGCACCATGTCAAACAATCTTCACTCGGTCAACATCGATCAACTTGTGTCACATGTCAGTGAGACACTAGAAGTGTCTCCCCGATGCCACAAGTCCCGATTACACGTTGTCTCCAAGAGTCGTCTCCATCAGCAAGAGGTTCCACCGATATCCACAAGTCATACCGAAATCAGCATTCTCATCAATGAGACAATCGCCATTCGATGAGACATCACATCAAGCTCTTAAGTCATTCTGAAGTGTTCCTTAGTTGCCAAGACTTTAGTCATTTGCTGAGAGATCATATCAAGTCTTCAAGTCATGTCAAAACCCATTGTATTCTTATTGGCATCCATCTATTGGCAAGAGTAACCTTATCGGCATGATCGGTGAGACCTCTCACTAACCTCCAGTTGAACTCATCTGCCAATGCTATTGCCAAGACATTCAACTGTCACCAAGAGGTTTCACTAAGGTCTTCAAGTCACATAGATGTGAATGTTCTCATCAGCAAGACTATCATCTTTCACCGAGACCTCACACCGAGCTTCATGTTATACTGAACTCCTAACAGCAGTCGCTAAGAGTTACACCGAAGTCAAGATTCCATCGGCAAGACAATTGCTCTTCACCAAGACATCACCCCGCAGGTTCCAAGTCACCCCGATTCAATCTTGTCAACCAGACTTACTGCTTTTGCCAAGACTTCATACCAAAGCCTTTAAGTCATATCAATGTGTTCCACTATCAGCGAGAGAATCAAACTTTGGCAAGACTTCTTACCGAGGCTTCCATGTTATCCCGAAACAACTGTTCGCCAAGAGTCACACCGAACTGATGACCCCACATGTTGTCGGCGATACTTCCAATATTCGATGAGACATCATATCGAAACAATATGTTACACCGATGACCGCTAACACTGTCATCGAGACATCTCCCAGTCGCTAAGAGATCATGCTGATAGGAACAAGTCATACCGATTTCTTCATCAGCTAGACATACTGAAGGTCATGTCGATATCAGCAAGACTTCCTATCATCGCCGAGACTTTTCACCAAGACCCTTGAGTTACACCAAGTGAATACCGTCAATGAGACATTCCTCAGTCACCAAGAGATCTTCCTGAGAGTTCAAGTCACCCTGAACTTGCTTATCGGTGAGACTTCTCCCGGTCGCCATGACTTCCTACTGAATCCATTTGTTATCCTGAAGACTCTAAGTCACCATGAGTCTCCCCAAAGCCCGATAACAAACCCTTATGTTGCTGAGACATTCCAATTGGTAGGAGATTACAACGAAGGCCACAAGTCACAGTGATAGGCTTCTTCGGCAAGACAAAAACATTGTCTTGGCAACATGATCAAAACACAAGGTAAACTACCAATCGGCCAGACAATAGAAATGTCACAACGACTAAGCTTTCTCAGAGATTTCAGCCTGTGAGATTGAGGCATATTTTCCAACAAATAGTGTACTTATCACTTAGATGCTTTCCAAATGGACCCAAACCCTTCGAGTGATCTCAAGGAACTCAAAAAAACTTGTCTTGAATGGTTTCAAAGCCCCAAACCTCTATCTTACAAAAAACTCACTTTTTGCACCTTGACTAGGCTTCTAGCCAAACTAGGCTTCTAGCGATGGTTTTTTGACTTTTCACTCAACTTCCCCAAAGGAATCCTTAATATAATGACTAATTCAGATGTGATTCATGATGATACACAACATATCAAATCATTTATGGCACTTTTTCTGGATCTAACCTACCAAAATCTATTGTTTCCTCAAATATAAGGCCTAATTAGCCCACTTTTTCAAGGCAACCCCTCTCTAAACTTATCCCCTGACTATGAAACTTTCAACAGTGTTTTAAAATGTTCCCAAACCAAATATTTTCAAGGTATTAGTCTTCTTTGACACCCTCAACACCCTAAATCACAAAACCCTTAATAAATTGCTCCAAAACTAGGGCCTCTTGAAAATTAGCTTTCCCAACACTTCCAGAACCTTCTCTTGGAATTTTCACCAATAAGTCAACATATCTAAACACCTTCAACTCATAAATATACCCCTTATCAAGGTAGATCTCCTGCTGCTACACTTTAGGCACCATTTTCATGCCCTTTTCCTTGCTAAAACTCGGTGTACACCCAAGAATCACTCTTTCCTGCACAATAACTTGTTAGATCTGTATAATAAAAGTTAGATATGATCCATTTTACAAGTTTTCAGTCACACTCTCCCATGAAATGGATCATTTATTCATGAAGACTCTCAAAACTAGTGAAAAATCTATACTTTTTGAGGACAGTCAGCAATATAACACAAGAAACTAATTCCCAACGTTATTCAGGTCATTCAAAAGGTTAAATGCATGTAAATACAAGTTCTTAAATCAACCAAATGAGCATGACACCAAAAGGAATCAGAGATTCATCAAAAAAACTCAAGAAAATGCAAAAAGATTGAAGTTTTTATTAATTTTTAGTAGCAGTCCATACAACACTTGCTATATCAGCCAAGCCTCTATAAAAAATGCTTTCTCCAGGCTTATAGACTCATCCTACAACTGTCCCAACTGATTATAATTTATTTTATTACATTATTGTGATTAAAACTCCTAAAACTCACTTTTCCACCCAAAGTTGGATTTCAAATATTTGAATTTCCAACATTGCAATTTATTAACTCCTATTAACTATAAAGCTTCCAAAACTATTACATATCATCATTTAACCTTATTTAACCTAATTAAAACATCATATACCTATTTAAACTCCTAGAACATCATTGTTCCATTTACAAGTCAATTTGGTCCTATGGTCCTTATCAGGACCCTTAGGACTTTTGATCTTCCTGTTACACTCATCCATGCCAAATGCCATTATAGGCTTCAAAATGCTATAATTGATGCTCTGGAAAGGTTTATAGGCCTTCAAAACCCCTACCATCTCTTGACTCTCCAAATGATCCAAAAGGAGCTTGGGTGCTCCTACACCATCATGGCATTCCACCACCATGAGACCACATTTCTTTGAGGCATTTTTTTCAAACAGTTCATTCCCTTGTCTATGCTATTGCTTACTATTATGCTATGATAGGTTTTTTCTAAGCATCCATAGCTTGTTCAAAAGCACCTATTTTAGGCTTTTAGCCATAGCAGCAAGGCAATGAACTGTTTGGCTAAATGCTTTGATAGACATGTATGAAAAATGTGTTAGCATAGACAAGGCGGTGAAATCTTTGAAAAAATGCCTCAAAGAAATGAGGTCTCATGGTGATGGAATGGCATGACGAATGCCATGACAAGAAAATTGCTATGGATTAGCATGGCATTCCATCACCATTGAGACCACATTTCTTTGAGGCTTTTTTCAAACAGTTTGCTACCTTTTCTATGCTATTGCTTATTAGTATGCTTTGATAGATTTTTTCCACAAGCATCCATAGATTTTTTGGAAGCAGCTATTTTAGGCTTTTAGCCATAGCAACAAGGAAGCAAACTGTTTGATAAAATGCTTTGGTAAACATGTATGATAAATGTAGTAGCATAGACAAGGCAGCGAACTGTTTGAAAAAATGCCTCAAAGAAATGTGGTCTCATGGTTATGGAATGCCATGACAATCCACAACAATTTTCTTGTCATGGCATTCCACCACCATGAGACCACATTTCTTTGAGGCATTTTTTTCAAATAGTTCATTCCCTTGTCTATGCTATTGCTTACTATTATGCTATGATAGATTTTTCTAAAAGCATCCATAGCTTGTTCAAAAGCTTGTTTTAGGCTTTTAGCCATAGCGACAAGGCAATGAACTATTTATTCATCTTGATAGACATGTATGAAAAATGTGGTAGCATAGACAAAGGCGATGAACTCTTTGAAAAAATGTCTTACTCAAAAGAAATGAGGTCTCATGGTGATGGAATTCCATGAAAATCAAAAGCATTTGATTGTCATGGCATTCCATCGGTCATGAGACCACTCCATTTCTTTTGAGGCATTTTCAAGTTCATTGCCTTGTCTATGATATTACTTACTATTATGCTTTTGATAGATTTTTCCAAGCATCCATAAAGCTTGTTCGAGAAAGCACTTGTTTTAGGCTTTTAGCCATGTAGCAACAAGGCAACACTTGAACTATTTGACAAAATGGTTGGTATATATGAAAAATGTGGTGAAAAGTATAGACAAGGCGTTAATTTTGTTTGAAAAAATGTCTCAAAGAAATGTGATCTCATAGAATGCCATGACAACCAAATGCAATTGGCAATTTGCTCTAGTTTTTGTTGTCTGATGAAGTAATTGCATAGCTGCTTGGAGATGACTTTATGTAAAAACTATATTGTAATTGAAATTTTGTCATCTATGTCGACATCTAGTTATTAGTTATGAAAATGTGAAGCAATGCTTTAGGTTTGAAAGATGTCTTGATACAATGTAATCAACGTTATGAATATAAACTACAAAAAATCTATTTTTACTAAGTTATGAAGTTCATTTTTGAGTTAGGGTAGAGTTCAAGAACCAGGTTCGCCAGTTAGGGAAATTTTTTTTTGGGGGTTGGGTTCGTTTTGGGTTTGGTCATACAAAAACATATAAAAACCAGAAATATATACATATTTGTAGCAGTAATCAAGTTCATAATACACCACCATATTAATAGTCAAATAACATAGCAAAAATACACCACCACTTTCATAGTGAAATATTAAAATATTAGTGATCTACTCGAATGTCATGATACAAAATTATAAATTAAAGTTCAAACATAAAAATGTCAAGTGTTTACAATTAGCCATTATTGATCATTGATCGGTCTAAAAAGTGTGAACATTTTTCTGTGTGGAAGGAAAACAAGAAAACAATCTTACATAATTATTTACATTGTGAAAGAGCCAAAACCTTTTTCTTGTAGATCGTAGAAGAATCTCAGTGATTTTTTGGGTGTCCTTGCCTTGGAACAGAACTATCATGAGCCATGAATGATTGACTAGGAACTGTGAGAAAGAAATAAGATAAATCACATGCAACTTGTTGCAATTTATTTCCTTGGGAAAAATGGTAAAGTTTTCTTTTCAGGGAGAATCTCCTTTAGAGTTTGAACGCATTGATAATTTTCAAGATAGACTTAGCCAAATATGTCATCTAGGTTTGAAGCTTTTAGGTAAAATGTTTGCTTCTTAAATTTTTTTTCAAAATTCAAGATGCAGGCTCTCCTCCCTTAGGGAAGAGAAGGCCTATCAAACCTAACACTCTTATGCAACACTTCTTAAGTTCTTGTTGATGCAGTATTATACACGAAGTTTCAAAATAGGCATGGTTATATAAATTCTCATCTCATGACTATCATTGCATCAAATTAAGAATTTTCAATCCTTTATGGTCTATACAAGAGAAGTATGGAGTAGTGTTCCAATGCTAAAGTCTTATTGTCAATCTCTTTGCTATGAGTGGTTCAAAAATGAGGAATCTATCTTCTGCACCAAATGAGAAATATTCACAATATGTGCTAGGAAGGAATAAGTCCATAAGATCGAGTATGCAAGAACTGAGAATTGCAAAATTGGCTTACATTTGACTTCCAAACATATAAATTTTCACACTTTTTGATGTTCACACGTAAGTTAAAAAATATATGTGCGTAAGTTGTAAGTATACACTTGAATACACGTAACTCATATCTATTGAACCATGAATTTATAATTTGCAAATATAGACACCATCGATAAAAGGATTTGTATTAAGCAAATAGCCATGTACACATACATCAATATATGTCGATATAAGTATAAAATATAGTTAAAAAATAGCCATATAGGCTTACGAGAATGCCATATAGGCATTCAATGTCAAATATATCCAATACAAAATATGTACAAAATTGCCATGTAGGCATACAACAAAGGGCTCTGTGCATTCAAAATTCATTTCTCTCCATGCTCTAGTTCAAATACAATTTTATTTCCCTTTGTTGGGTGATCTGATGGCGATAAGTCTGTCACCTATTTCTATTGTGCTCGAGGAGTGCTCCTGCTGCTCCTCCTATTGTTTAGCTTCTTGTGAAGTTTCAACTGTTACAATAAGAAGTAAAGACATTAATATATAGAAATTACATTATAAAAATTAATATATTTAACAAAATAATCACTTACGGCCATCTCAAAATCACTCTCAATGGAAATATTTGCACGTCGATGCTCAGGCATGCTCAAGCCCTGTTTAAACCATCCAAATTGGAATTAAACTATGAATTAATAATGGTTTTATTTTTCACTAGAACTAGTTCATCTATAACAATGAAAGTAAATTAAAATTTAGTAATTTGCCTCATACCTCCCCTATCAGAGCCATCAAGGATTGTATAGTGGAGGAAACACCAATATCCATTGCCCTCATAACGTTTGGCGGTGTTTCTATCACCAACATCTGAAAATAAAACAACAAATTATTGAATCACAAAAAAGTTACAATAGCGATCCATGTGATGACTTATAATGTACATGAGATCTAATGAACAAAATTTTGAGTACAAGTATTAAACAGATATATTTCTGATTATTAGTTATCGAATTTGAAGTAATGCTTTGATTTTGAATGATCTGTGTTGCAACATAAGGTCAACAATATGAATATAAACTGCACAAATCTATTAAACTTAGAATTCATTACTTAAGTTCTCTTTAAATTCTATATTACCTCCGTGAATGTTTGATCAAATCTACTGGCACTCGGAGGTGTTTCCTTGAAACCTCCAACAGTACCCTATTCAACATCCAAAATCACATATTAAAATACCATTTGTAAAACAATGCTATTAACACATGTAATAAATTTATAATTGTTTACTAACTTTACATACCCCACCGATAGGTGTACTACAAAAATAAGTAGGTGGATGACTGGTGTATCCAGTCTCTACACTGTGACCCTACAATTTTATTAAAATAATAAAACTAAATTAGTTAATCTTGCATTTCACAATCAAAATTTAATAAATTAAATTCAATGAAAATGTTGAATTTTACCTGAGTGTCAATGCCATATGCATCATGCAAAATGTTAGTTGTCCTCTCCATCCCTGTAGATGCATACAGATCAGGCTGTGTAGTAGCATATGGATCCTGTGTAGCACCCTCTTGAGTGTCGGTAGGGTCATACGAACAAGTCACCCTGCAAGATTGACACACATGGGTTTGAAGGCCACCACCTGAAGACTCCCCTGGATGGCACTGTACAATAGGGCTAGTGTGATGGATGACACTCTGGGTCAAAGTTGTGATCACCTGTAATGTCTCTATGTCGGCACTCTCCTTTGCAATGGCGGGCATCACAATCTTCTCACAAGGCAGCCTAGCGAGAGGTCGTCTCCCTTGCCGCATAGGATCCGGCTATGCACCAGGCCTATCCTGAGCTGACCCCCCACCTCTCCCCTAGAACTCCCTCACATCAAAATAATTTTGGATTTGGTTCAATACAAACTCAATGTATAGTTTCCTAAGAAAATATTGGGGGACTTCACAATTATTGCATGGTGGGTAATCAAAGACCATATACCATCTTTCATAAAAATGGTTCTTAATCTCTTGGTGGTGGCACCAATGAATAGGAAACCTCTTTGCATTGAGGTTAAGATTTTGATTTGTTTTAGGGTCAGTGAATAGAGAGCACAAATCACCTTTAGTAATTTTTAAATCTCTTACTTGTTTATATGATAATTTGTCTGCATAATATGCCCTAGCTGTCTGCCTCCTATCTTGCCATCTAGATATTTGTTGGGTGATTGCGTCTACATTTTTTAACATGTCTTTCAATGAATTTTCTAGAAGCATTCTTTATGTGGTTGAAGCATTTGGATCACTCAACCTACTAATAAGATCCTCAAGTTGTTTTCTATTGTTCTCAATTTCACTCCTCAAATTTTCTTGAGTGCCAAGAGGGATTTGAGAGAATGGTGGGGGAGGTTGATTTTGTTGTTGAGGTTGATTTTGTTGAGGATTTTTCTATTGATGATTTACCTCCTCTTCTTGTTGAGGATTTGTAGGATTTCCTATAGATTTTAAAAAAAACAATCAAATCTAACCTAAAACAAACAAAATCAATTTCAAACTAACAAATTCAAAACAAATAGTAAACAATACTTACCTCCTGCATCTCTTCGTCATCGTGGCACCATATTTACAGACAAAATCCAACTGTTCTTGATGAAATTTGCAAAAGTCCTTCCTCCTAGAACGCGAGCGCAAAAATGAGGGTTTTTGGCCATAGGCAGAGCTGAGAAACAGTGAAAAGAAAATGATACACATTTCACTTTTTTCTTTTCTTTTAAAAGCACATAACGCGCTCGCGTTATAACGTGAGTGTGTTATGTGTTTCCCCATTTTTTTCCCATTTGGCCACAAAAGTGCAACCAACTTCATGCACCCACCCATCATTAAAGATGCACATTAGAAGAAAAAAATAGAACAAAACAAAATGGACACTAGATTTAACGTGGGAAAACCCTTTAGAGAGAAAAACCCACACACCAAGCAAAAACACTTTGTATTACAATGAACAAAATCCACATATAGAGTTACAATTTGTTTCTTATAGAGATGTTAATTCACACTCCTAATATAGGAAGCATTATAATTCATGATCAATCGTGTTCTCTCATCATAATCACAACACAACTCTCAAGCACTATTACAATGCATTACACATTATAGCATTTTTCCTTTTGAGAGAATTTCAATAAACTTGCATCACCAAACCCATATGGGAAGCATACCAATTCAATTCCCATTTGTAACAGTAGACCAATCATCACACAGTAGTTACCATATCGGGCCATCGATGAGACAACCACAAGTCTCTCGACGATCTACTCGAGTCACATCGATACATGCTTCTCAAGGTACACTATCGACCAAGTCCATGACCATGTCAATGAGAGATTTTAGCTTCTCCCACTAATACACAAATATCTCATCGATGTCCACTTTACTATTCCAAGAGGTTCACCAACTCGTCGAAGAGACATTGTCCAAAGTCATGTTGAACAATCGAAGTCACATTGACCAGAACGTTCAAGACTTCTATCAACATGTTGAAGATACATTTCACAATGTATCAGTGAAGCATCTAGGTCTCTCTGATACAAAGCCTTTTCAGGATGTTGAGGCAACAATGCAACCTCCTACTGACAAGATACTCCATCGGAGTTTTGGAATATCGAAGAGACATCTCAGAAACTCCTACTAAAGTGAGCTACTCTGTTTGACAATGTAAACATGATGCCACAACAAGGGATATCGGTATGTCGAGGAGACAATGGGTGAAGCCTATCCGACCATGCAATGTCTCGCTGATGAAGATCTAGGTGAAACCTTGAAGGATTATTGAGTTGTCAGGGAGACAACTAAGAAAGTCTCACCAATGGAGTATAGTCTGGCCAAAAGAGGAGATAGGAGAACACAACACTACCAACATCAAGCTAGAAAGTTGAGACACATTTCCAACATGTTCCACTTGGAGAATATGTATTGGCTTATTCCAAAACTTGGCATTACTGAATATCATAGGCCCCAAGGCCCATAAAACTAGTACACCACCTAAACTTGTCTATGCTCACTAGTTTTTTTAATGTATCTGCCAAAATTTCTAGAGCATCCACTTTTTCAAGATTGACCTTTCCATCCTCCACCATATCCTATACAAAATAATATTGCACATCAATATGTTTCGTCTTGGCATGGAAAGTTGGACTTTTTTCCAAACAAATAGCACTCTGACTATCACAACAAATAATAATTTGTCCTGCATTGAACCCAATATCATAACACAAATTTCTAATCCAAATGGATTCTTTACCTACATGTGTTGCTGCCATATATTATGCTTCCGTAATCAATAAAATGACTATAGCTTGTCACTTGCTCATCCAACTAATTAGACCACCATTCAATGTGAAGATGTATCCACTGGTGGATCTCCTATTGTCAATGTCCCCTGCCCAATCATAATCCACATAACCTCGAATGTTGATGGATCTTTGTGACCCAACCGAGTTACCATGATAGCACAAAGTGTATTGAGATGCACCTTTTAAATATCTAAAGATTCTTTTCAGAGCATCCCAATGTGGTCTACTTGGATTCTCCATAAAACAACTAAGAACTCCCACTACTTGGGAAATGTATGGCCTTGTACAGACCATTGCATACATTAAACTACCAACTACACTTGCATAAGGCACTCTGGTCTTGTCATCCATATCAGTAGGAGATTTTGGACAAGCTTCAATGGATAGCTTTGTTCCCTGCAACATTGGAACAACTAGCTTCTTGCAGTCATTCATACCAAATCTCTCCAAGATAATATTGATATACTTACTCTGGTTTAGCCATAGCTTTCTACTTCCTCTATCCCTTTTTATTTACATCCCCAAAAAATACATTTTTGCACCTAGATCTTTCCTTTCAAACTTTGTTAACAACTGATATTTTAGATCAAAAATCATAGTCTTACTATTTCCTATGAACAACATGTCATCAAAATATAAGGCAATATTAAGAACTCAATCATTTTCAGTTTTGAAGTACACACAATGATCATATTTCAATCTACAAATCCTAATGACAACACAAATGTTTCAAACTTCTAGTACCACATTCTAAGTGATTATTTTAAACCATACAGAGATTTCTTTAACTTGCAAACTATATTTTCTTTACCTTTTTTGGCAAAGTGCTCAAACTGGGACAGAAATTTCTTCTTCAAGATCTCCATGAAGAAATGTTTCCTTCACATGATCCATCTGTTCAATCTCTAATTCATACATTGCTACAAGTGACAAAAGAAATCTAATAGATGTCAGCTTAGCTACAGGAGAAAATATTTTTCCATAATCAATTCCCTCTACCTGGGAATAACCTTTTGTAACCAACCGAGCTTTATACTTTTCAACATTTCCATCCAGACCAATTTTCTTCTTAAATACCCATTTACAGTTAGCATGCTTTCTACCTTTAGGCAAGGGCACTAGACTCCAAGTTTCATTCTTTTTC
The DNA here is from genome assembly GCA_007258455.2 of Sequoia sempervirens. Classification (NCBI taxonomy): domain Eukaryota; kingdom Viridiplantae; phylum Streptophyta; class Pinopsida; order Cupressales; family Cupressaceae; genus Sequoia; species Sequoia sempervirens. Next base: position 10,883 of record VDFB02294569.1, on the reverse strand, counting down.
AATGATGCCATTTCTTCATTCATTGCTTCCAACCAGGAATCTGAATCAGACATTTCAATTTCCTATTTCATAGTAGTAGGCTCATCAGTGCTTGTAATTAAAGCATAGGCACAATTTACATCCAACATGGAAAAACCATACCTATTAGGTTGTCACCTTTCACGTGTAGACCTCCTCAAAGGTTGGGGCTGAGGTTGTAGTTCTTCTTCTTTAGAACTCTCAAAGCTGATAGAACTCTTAGTTTTAGTTACACTTTGTATTTCCTCTATATCTGGAGTTTGAGGAATTTAAACTACTTTTTCTTTATTTTCTTCTTTCATCTCTAACTGCAGATCCACTGAAGAAGGTTTCAGCTCACGAAATATTACACTTCTGTTGTATACAACCTTTTCATTCATAGGATTCCAAAGCTTGTATCCTTTCATACCAATGTCATAGCCAATGAAGATACATTTCTCATCCTTTTTCTCCAACTTAGATCTTTTCTCATTCAGCACATAAACATATGCTTCATAGCCAAAGACTCTTACATGTCTTAAATAGGGCTTCTTACAAGACCAAGCTTCCATAGGCATTTTGTCAATAAGTGCCAAAGAGAGAGATTGATTTATTAAATAACATGTTGTAGCCACAACCTCAACCCAGAAACATATGATTCATAGCTGAAGACTCTTACATGTCTTAAATAGGGCTTCTTACAAGACCAAGCTTCCATAGGTGTTTTGTTAATAAGTGCCAAAGAGAGAGATTGATTTATTAAATAACATGTTGTAGCCACAACCTCAACCTAGAAATTTTTCTCCAAAACAGCATTGCTCAACATACTTCTTGCCCTTTCCATCAATGTCATGTTCACCCTTTTAGGAATTCCATTTTTTTGTGGAGTGTAAGGTGTTGTTTTATGCATTTTTATTCCACAGTCTTTGCAATACCTTTCAAAATCTATAGAGAAAAACTCACCGCCATTATCTGTTCTCAAGCATTTAATTTTTCTTATAGTTTGATTTTTAACCAAGTTTTTAAACTCTTTAAACTGACTGAACACTTAAGATTTACTTTTTAGAAAATACACAAATGCTCTTTTGGAATAGTCATCAATAAAATAAACATAATATTTTGATTTTGATATCAAAGGAACATTTACTGGACCAAAAACATCAGAGTGAATATAATCCAAAACACCAGAAGATCTATGAGGACTAGAAAAAAATGAAACATGATGTTGTTTTCAATATATACAATGTTCACAAAAATCAAACTCAAGGTTACAATCATCAAGCCCTTTAACCAGGATTTTATTTTTCAAAGCTTTTAAGCCTTTCTCACCAATGTGTCTGAGCCTTTGATGCCAGAGCATGGTCTTTTCTATAGGGAGTTTCACCTCCAAAGAGTTTTCCCCCAAAGGAACTTCATTCTCCTTCTCTACACGAGTAGCCTTTTCTAACTTTACAAAGAAATTTTTGCATTAAACAACATGTGCATCTAGCTTGTATAGAGTACCAATTCGGGCTCCCCTAGCCAACACCATCGAGCCTCTAGTCATCTTATATCCACCATTCGAGAATGAAACTTTCACACTAGCATCATTCCTCTTGCTAATAGAAAGTAATTTTTGAGAAAACCTAGTATATGCATTATGCCATCAATTCCTTTGATTCTTCTGTCAATAAATTGAATTCTAACTCTTCCACAGCCAACAATTTCAAGAGATGAGTCACTTGCTAGATACACCTTTCCACCAACATACTTTTTATACTTCATAAACTAATCTCTATGAGATGTCATGTGAAAATATGCACCTGAGTCAATCAGCTAGACATCATCTGATACCTGAGTCACCAAGGCTGCAATGAAGGCATTTGCATCGCTCTGAGAAGAATCATTATCCGAAGAACTATTTTTCTTATTCTTCTTTTTCTCCTTTTTGCAATCCTTATGAAGATGACCAGGTTGCCCACAATTCTAGCATTTCACCTTGCACTTCTTTCCAGGAAACTTTGATCTCCCATCAAACTTTGATTTAGACTTCTTGTCCTTCTTCTTTCCTTTATCCTTTGATCTACCTTGAACAACAAGAGCCTCCTTTTCCATCTCAAAAGATTTCCTTCGCATCTCTTCTAACAGCAATGAAGCAACCACATCTTCCATATTGAAAGTGGTTTTCATACTCTCAATAGCCATCACTAAATAACCCCATGAGTCAAGAAAAGAACATAACAAAAGCATACAACGATCCTCATCATCTATCTTCACACCTATAGATGTTAATTGAGCAATGAGCATTTTGAACATATTCAGATGATGAGCCACAAGCACCCCTTTCTCCATTTTCAAAGAGTACAGCTTCTTCCTCAAGAATAAATTATTCACCAAGTACTTTCCCTAATAAATGTCACCAAGTTTCTTCCTCAAAGAAGATACAGACTTCTCTTCATGAATGTTTAGGAGAATAGAGTTTGCTAGACATAGTCTTATCAAACCTTTGGCTTTTCTATCTATGAGGTCCCAATCTTCTTACTTCATGCCCGAAGGTTTAGTTCTAGACATAGTAATCTAGATATATCTATCTACCAACAAGTCTTCCATTTTGAGTTTCCACAACTCAAAATTTCCACCATTGAACTTTTCAATTTCTATCTTCCCTGATGTGCTTTCCATCTTAATCTGCAATTGAGATTACTTGATTCCTCTACAAGACACCTACTTCAGAATTGGCACAAAAAACCCATCCAACCCACGAGGAGAACACAACTAGCCAGGCTTTGATACCACTTGGAAGGAAAGAAAAGGTGTGGAAACACCTTCCTAATGCTAATTCTAAGAAGAGAATATAGACATATGGTTCAATTTTGAATTACAGTTCATTAAAGATGCACATTAGAAGAAAAAAAATAGAACAAAACAAATTTAACACAACCACAAAATGGACACTATATTTAACATGGGAAAACCCTTTCGGGAGAAAAACCCACACACCAATCAAAAACACTTTGTATTATAGTGAACAAAGTCCATATATAGAGTTACAATTTTTTGCTTGCAAATATTTCAATTCACACTCTTAATATAGGTAGCATTATAATTCCTGATCAATCTCATTCTCTCTCATTAGACTCACAACACAACTCTCAAGCACTATTACAATGCATTACACATTATAGCATTTTTTCTTTTGAGAGAATTTCAATAAACCTACATCACTAGACCCATACGGGAAACATACTAATTTAGTTCCCATTCGTAACAACAAAACAACCCTCACACAATAGTTACCATACCAGGTCATCGATGAGACAATTAAAAATTTATTTCCAATCTACTCGAGTCACACTGATTCATGCTTCTCATGGTACGATGTCGAACAAGTCCATCACCATGTCAATGAGAGATTTTAGCTTCTCCCATTGATAAATAAATGTCTCATTGATGTCAACTTTACCATTCCAATAGGTTCACCAACTCGTCGAAGAGACATTGTCCAAAGTCACAATGAATAACCAAAGTCACATTGACAAGAATGTTCAAGAAAATATCAGCATTTCGAAGAGATATTTCACAATGTCTAAGCAAAGCATCTGGGTCTCTCTGATATGAAGCCTCGTTAGGATGTTGAGGAGACATTTTCCAATGTCTTGGTGATAGTGCAACCTCTTGCTGACAAGATACTCCATAAAAATTTCAAAATGTCGAAGAGACATCTCAAAAACTCTCACTAAAGTGAGCTACTCTCGCCGACAATGTAAACACGACACCACAGCAAGGGATACTGGTCTGTCAAGAAGATAATGGGTGAAGTCTCACCAACCACGCAATGTCTCACCAATCAAGAGCTAGGTGAAACGTTGAAGGCTTATCGAGTTGTCGGGGAGACAACTAAGAAAGTCCCACTAATGGCTCAGCATAGTCCAGTCGACACAGGAGATAGGAGAACACAACACTGCTAATGTCAATCTAGTAAGTTGAGACACATTTCCAATAGGCACAAGCAATGTTTACCAAAGGTCAAGATCTTTTCCTAGTTATTGTGGCCCATCCAGATGCATGCTTTGCAAACAAGATGAAGAAACTGGTGACCATATTTTTGTTAATTTCCCCTTTACTTTGAGGTGCTGGAACTAGTTGTGTGACAAATTATATTGGGTTTCAGCCATTCCCAGGGACCTATTGAGTTGGTTTAAAAGTTGGTCCACACTTAATAAGAATGCTTTATTTCTTGGCCTTTGCCACACGAGTCCTTCCTTGCTCATCTAAGAAATATGGAAAGAAAGAATCACATATTCCAAAATTTAGAAATGTCATTTCCTTCATTAATAAGGTTAAGGCAAGCATTGTGGAAGTGATAAACTTAAGATCGTTAGCTTCTAGCAGACAAATGACTAGCTTAACAAGTTGGGATGCATTGATGAGGAAAAGTTGGAATGGTTTAAAGGTTCCCTCCTTTGTGGGCAAAGGTGGTACAAAAGCTCAAGAAGTCAGGAAGAGTGTGAAATGGCACCATGTTGATACAGGTTGGTACAAGGATAATTTTGATGGGGCCTTAAGAGGCAATCCTGGATGTTCAAGGGTTGGTTTCATCATCAAGGATTGGGAAGGGAAATTTATTGCTAAATTGGAAAAATCACTACATATGGGTACTAACAATATGGCAGAAATGGTTGTCACCTCCCTTGGAATAAGGTTATATGTTAATCTGAAACTATCTAAGATTGTAGTGGAAGGTGATTTGACTATTATTGTCGATTCTCCTTGATTAGGGCATTCAGTGAACTGGAAACTTGGTGGGGTGTTGGATGACACCATGGTGTTGCTTAAGAGCTTTAAGGAATATATTGTTAATCACATATTCCACAAAGGGAATTAGGAAGCGGGTGCTCTTTCTAACTTGGGAGCAGATGGTGTAACATTGAAAGAGGTGTTTGACATTGGTGTTCCTGTTTAAAAAAGAAAAGTGGGTGGTTGGGCAAGTAACTCTCCACAAATGGAGTTGTGGAGAGTTAGTAATCAACACGGTAGTTCTCTTTGTGGCAGGTTGCCACATAGAATTTTCCTTGCACTGTTGGCTATTGGCTCGAGATGATAGCATGGTGGGTCCACTTGGAAGTCAAGTGGCAATCAACTCTCAATAATGGGTTTAAGTTCCATTTTCTTGTCAAGTGAATGGTTTATATGCATGAAGCTCTATGAATTAGGAAGAAAATGCCTATATACATTGAGTCTCTCACATAATAATGGTGATTTGATCTTTCGTAGGCTATGAGCATATTGTGAGTTGACACTCTAACACACACCTTGGGACTCACTGCTCTAGTGTGGATTAAATATAGAAAATTTTGGTTTAGTCCTTATGGTGATGTTCATTATCCCAATTTTGGAAAGTGGTCTGATTAGCGATGGTATGGACACTCTAGTGTAGTTATGGAGTTGTAAGTGGCAAATGGCCTTTAGGGCCCCTATGACGATGTTGAGGATGTGGCGTATCATCTGCCACTAGGACTTCCTCACATTTGAAATGATAAAATTCATTATTGGTAAAAGCTTCATGGATGACCGTGAGAGTTACAGGTTGGATACAAACATTTCTTCCCACATGTTGGTCGAGTTGCTAGATGTGGATATCCTGAAGCAACAAATCAAAGTCATCATGCAGCGGCTATTCAGAAAGGATTTTTTTATGGGTCTGGAGGAGGTTTTGGCTACTGCTAAGCTTGGGGTTAGTATTCCTCGACCGTGAGATTTGGGGAAGCTAGAGGTTTATGTGGAAATTGTGAAGTTTTATTCCTTTATTCTAGATATGTAGAGGCTTGATCTAATTGAACACAAGAGTCTTGCAACAGAGGGGGATGCTTACCTTAGGTAGAAGTTTCATCTCATGGCCAAAAGGAGTGCTACGTGGAAAATTGACTTCAGGGTCTTTTCCCAAAACAATTTATGGGGCAATAGGTAATGCCATGTTTTTTCTATTGTCTCGGTTAGTATTAGGTATATGATAATGTATATGGTGTCTGTAAAAAAAAATAATGTTGGTCTAGTTGTTTGTCATTTGGGGCTGTATGGGGTAATTTTTTCGTTTGCATACATATGTATAGTCAGATTTTTTCTCAGTATATTGTTAGGTCTCTTTTAGTAATGGTTGGTCTGGATGGTGCTTTAGGGGTCAAGTGGGTCAGTTTTAAAAGTTAAGGAATGGCAGCCTATGACCCTGTGTGGTCAATTTTGGGCAATGGTAGTTCTAGTGTATGGTGGAAGTTGGTCTTCTCCTGCCACATAGTCCATAGATGTGATATGTAATTTTTTCTAAAATATCGATAGAATTTTTATCTTACCTATCAAAAAATAATTATTATTTAATTTGTGTTTCAATTATTTTAGTTCAAAGCTATTCTATTTACTATATACACATAAATTTATAGATTTCGAATTTTATATCTAAAAAGTTAACTAAAAAATTATATTAATAATAATATAATAATAATAAAAATAATAAAAATATGATAATATAATTATTTTTATCTTGAAATTTTATTTTACTGAAAACAAAATATTTACTACATATTTTTTTGATAAATAGGCAGCTATCTATATTAAAATAAAGATAAAGTTACATATTCACAAAAAAAAGGGTGGGTGATAAGAAGGCACACCCCAAGAAATGAAAATATTTTTAAAGAGGAATGAAAATAGATTTACTTTAATTTTTACTATTTTATTCTTTAGTAAATATTAAACTTTGAATGTAAAACTTTTTCTATCTATTTAAAATATTGCATATACATATGAACACATAAATAGATATTTGAATGAATAATAATTCTTGTGTTTAGCACATTTTGTCATATTAGGTAGATGTGATGTTTTGACTTACATCCATTTTGAGCTACAACCTTTAAGTATTAAATGAGCTTGTTGTTTCCTTAAAAATAAAAGTAAAGTCTTATACATGCTTCATTTCAAAATTATAATTTTATATATATATATATATATATATAATAAAATTGTTATATATTTTATTATGTTAATATAATAATATTTAAAAAAAAATTAAAAAAAAAATTGAAATAAAAAAAAATTAAATTAATTTAAATATGAAATTATAAATATGCCCCTCCATAAATAAAAATATTAAAGGATTAGAAAAATATCAACTCCAAAAAATAAAAAAGACATCCATTTCAATATATACTCTTTGTCCCTCTCAATATATACTCTTACTATAATTTTGATTCTTAGATAAAATATTACACATTTAATATATACTCTTTATCCCTTTCAATATATACTCTTACTATAATTTTGACTCTTAGGTACAATATTACACATTTAATTTATACTCTTACTTTATGAATGTGCAGATATGCTATGGGAGTAAAAATTAAATTTAGATTGTTTCTACATGGATGCCCTCATTTAGAGTCACATCTAGTTGGCAAAACTTATACGTTCTACACAAAACTAGATTTTGCATGCAATATTTTGATGATTTCATACATGCAAAAATTATTCAATAGAAGAACTCAGAGCTCGATGTTTGTTTTTGATATACGCAAAAATTAATGCAAAACTAAACTTCCAAAGAAAAAGAAAAAAATTATCCCTTTCAATATATACTCTTACTGTAATTTTGATTATTAGATAAAATATTACACATTTAATATACCTGAATATGTTTTAATTCTTTCCAACCTCTTGACTTATTTTTTAAGTTTTGTTTTTTATTTATTTACATATTCTCATTGACTTAAGCTTGAAAACAAGAGAGACAATTACTAGATAATAAGCACATCTGAAAACCAAAATAATAATTAATTAAGCATGCTTTTGATTATTTAACTATATGTTAGCATGCAAAAGAATCTATGTGCGTTGGAAAAGACCTAATTAGGTCAAAGTGGAAAGTTCTCTAGTCACCTTTAGCGGCTTCAAGATAGCCCCTGAGATGTAATTATATTATTTGTTTATTTATTTTGGGTACATGCAGGTGGGATTGGAACTTGACATGTTGCATGTCGTATTTTTTCACTTCACTTACATGTTGTTGGCATGTTTTTTCAGTTAGCTTTAATTTCGGTGCTTATCTAAATTTATTTTAAAATAATTAAACAAGCAATCGTCACTTCCTGTTCTCGTATAGCATAAGTTTTGTTTTGTGGGAATTCAACTTTTGCAGTCGTAGATGCAATAAGCAGATTTTGTTTCTGGTGTGATTTGCTTTCAGTGGGCTTTATAAGTTTTTTTCTTCTGCTCTTTCAATCTCTAATTGTATCAAACACTAATGCAGGTATCAAAAAACAAGCAGAGCAGCAGTGTGTTTCAGATTTGCAATGGAAAAGGTATGTATATATGATGTTTGTGCAGCACCAGAATTTTTTTTTATTAGTATTTTGAAAAATTAAAAAAAAAAGATTTCTAAAATCAATTGTATATATGTTTTACATCATGTTCAATGATCCATCATCAAAAATAGTAAAGAATTAAATAACTGATTATGATTCTTAAATTTGATGTTCTTACAGGGTTTTTCAAAAGAGCCACAAGAAGGGTATCACAGCCCCGATTCTAGGGCTAACTGTAGTGCTATTTCAAAAGAGGAAAGCGACAAAGAAAGCATATCCGGTGCCCTATATTCATCTGGCTTTAAGCCATTGAGTACAGATCATGATAATGAAGCAGGGGCTGGTAGTAATGAAGCAGGGGCTGATAGTAATGAAATTGATCAAACAGGCAGATGTAGTATAGAACCCTTCAAAGTTCATCTATACTACATCTGCCTGTTTGATTATTTTCATACTACATCTGCCTGTAAGGGACGGTGTACATACACACCAACATGTGAGGAATGAATTTATGCCTTACACCATTCGATTTTAGAAGGAGATAGTTAAGGTAATTATTACATCATATTTGTGTAATGATCCAGCTATAATTCCTTCCACATCCACTTTGCTAAATTTTGAATAGCATTAATCTCCTCCTTACAATACAAATCCAGAGATAATTATTGAAAACAGCCATTGAAATTCGGAAATGCCCTCATCAAACAGAAACAGAATGAGCGGTGGGATCATCTTGCCATGGTTGAATTGGGAGGTTCCATGGCCGTCCCCATCTCGCGTTGTTGTCTTCGCAGGTTCTTCTTCCAACCTGCAACAAGCCAAAATAATCAGCCCCAAAACCATCTGAACAGTTGTGAAAGTTAAGATCTAACAAGACGAATGTATTACCGAGAGTAGGATCATATCCTCTATGTTTGAGTTCTCTGTATTCCTGGCAGAGCGCGCATTGATGACAACAACAATGGGTCATACAATCTGCATAAGGGCTCTCCGAAAGTTATTCTATTATATTGAATGGTTCTAACATTCAAACGTAAAGGACAAGAATTTACCACTATCGCTCCTGAAGGATGAGCTTTCATAATTCTTTATACCATTTGGCCCTATAACCCATCCATATTTAACTTCAGAGATCTCCTCGGGCAAGTTAAATTTGGTTCGCATCCTGCCTCGGTACATGCACGCATAGCAGCAACACGCAATTCCCGTCAAAGAAAGCAGCCCATAGATGACCCCGCTCACAGCGCATGCTGCATCAACTTCAACCTTTCAGCCCTCCCATACAACAATAACTTCCAACATATGAAACATTTCTTGGTTATGAGTCTTACGCGGACAACCCTCGTCCACTATCTCCGCTATCTGCCCAAAAGTGATGCAGGGGCACCAGCATGTGAGGCAACCTGCAATCGCACAGCATTTCCATTAGTATTATTAACATATGGGGAGGAGGAGAGTAATATATAGATAGTTATACAATTGGATCGATCTTGGGCGCAGTCGAAGAAGCCAGTGGACCAGTTCTCACTGCTCATCTTTGGCTACTCCTTTGAAATCATTGAATGGGCAATGGCGTGTGGACTGCCTGCATTTCCCTAATGTAGTCTCGTCTGTTATGATTTAATTGGAACGTTGACTGTGCCCCTTCACAGCTGTACACAGGCTGTCTGGCTACTGAGTTTAGGATAAGAAAGGAATCTAGGCTACCGTTAACCCTTCCCATTCGCTCTTTGAAAATGCATATGCACCTAAATAATTTAACCAATCACAAGATTGCGTATCTATATGATTGACTAATTAATTATTTTATTAAAGAATTTGTCTTAGAAACTAATAAGTCATAATCAATACATAGCAATGAAGAAAACATATTATTTTGTTTTGTGTCAATTGGCTTATTTTATTATGAATTAATATGAATTTGTAATTTTATAGTTTCAGTTATACTAGGTAGAAGGTGTTTCCTATATGAAATAGATGATTTAATTTTTGAAATCAATGGTTGAGAAATGAGAAGGATGCAAGGCGATACAATTAATCTCAATTGTTCGTATTTTTAAAATGATTTAACAATTTAAAAGTAGGGTTTTTGTTAAAACAAAGAAAAGAAAAAAAGTTGAGAAGATTGAAATGAAAAATAGAATTATATTTTATTAATATTTCAATTCTAATGACTTTCTCTATTTTTATTTTTAAAATGATTTAACAATTTTAAAGTAGCATGTCATTTGATTAAGGATATGATAATTCACCTTTAAGACCTCTTCAATGTATCCATTACACACTTAAGAAGGAAAACAAGATAGAGAGAAAAGAGAGAGGAAGAGAGAAGTGGGGGGGAGAGATAGAGATGTGATATAGAGAGGTACATGGAGAAAAAAGAGAAAGAATTGAAGATATATATACATATATATATATATAGAGAGAGAGAGAGAGAGAAAAAAAGGGAGAGGGCTCTTTATATTTGTCTCCCTCTCTATCTATATGTTTCACATTATCTCTCAGTCTATCATTTTCTCTCTCTCCCCCATTTATCTCTATATTTTTCTTCCC
>VDFB02294568.1:0-39948 GCA_007258455.2 Sequoia sempervirens | reverse complement strand
GATTTGAAGAGTGTATATCATTAGATCAGAATTAGAGAAGGGGATGAGTGGAAAACAACATTCAAGATGAATGAAGGATTGTATGAGTGGTTGGTGATTCCTTTTGGATTGACAAAAGCACCAAGTACTTTCATGAGGTTGATGAATGAGGTATTGAAGAAATTATTGGGTAATTTTGTGATTGTATATTTGGATGACATCTTGATTTTCAATAAGAGTAGAGAAGAACATTTGTTGCATATAAGACAAGTTTTGTAGAGGTTGAGAGAAGAGAAGTTGTTGATAAACATTAAGAAGTGTAGTTTCATGGAGGAAGAATTGGTATATGTAGGATTTGTAATCTTTGTGGATGGACTGAATATGGATTCTGAGAAGGTGAAAGAAATTGTTGAGAGGCCTACACCAGATAGTATTGGAGAGATAAGATCATTTCACATGTGAATTGGCTAGTTTTTACCAAAAGTTCATTAGAAATTTTAGTTCTATTTGTAGTCCTATGACATAAACAATGAGATGAGATCAGAAGGATTTTAGATGGACATCTGGAGTAGATTGAAGCTTTGAGTTGTTGAAGCATAAGGTGATTGAGCAGCCTGTGTTGGCTTTACCAGATTTCAATAAGGTATTTCAAGTAGACTGTGATGCAAGTGGAAATGCAATTGGAGCAGTGTTGAGTCAAGAGGTAAGACCTATAGCTTATTTTAGTGAGAAATTGAATGATGCTAGGAGAAGATATTTAGTGTATGATCAAGAATTTTATGCTATAGTTCAAGCCTTGAAGAATTGGAGACATTATTTGTTTCCTAATGAGTTTGTGTTGTATACGGATCACTAGGCATTGCAATATTTGAATAGTCAAGGTAAGTTGAATTAGAGACACATGAGATGGGTAGAGTTCTTGCAGAGTTATACTCTTTTTTTTAAGCATAGGAGTGGAAAGTCAAATAGAGTTGATGATGCTTTGAGTAGGAGAAGGAATTTACTGACAGAGATGAGAGTGGAGGTATTAGGCTTTGATGAGTTGAAGAAATTGTATGAGGAAGACTCAGATTTTGTAGAACCTTGGAGAGCTTGTAATGAACCAGTTTCAGAGGATAGAAGTCAATGCTTGGATTATTTCATTTAGGAGGATATGTTGTTCAGAGGCAATCAATTGTGTATACCCCAGAGTTCAATGAGGGATAACTTAGTGAAGGAGAAGCATAGTGGAGGAATGTTAGGACACTTTGGAGTTGACAAGATAGTGGCATTGGTGAGTGAGAATTAATTTTGGCCATAGATTCATAAGGATGTTAGGAGATTTGTGCAGAGCTATAGAGTTTGTCAAGTTACAAAAGGAAGTAGTCAAAATGTTGGATTGTATAAGCCTTTGACATTTTCAAAGAGACCTTTGGAAGATATCAACATGGATTTCATACTTGGTTTACCAAAGACACAAAGAGGTAATGATTTTGTATTTGTGGTGGTAGATAGATTTTCTAAAATGGCACATTTCATACCTTGTAAGAAGACAACAAATGTAGTACATGTAGCAGACTTTTTTTCAGAGAAGTGGTCAGATTGCATGGATTACCTAGGAGTGTTTTTTTAGACAGAGATGTAAAATTTGTTGGTTACTTTTGGAGGACACTTTGGAAGAAGCTGAAGACAAATTTGAAGTTAAATTCTACTTTTCACCCACAAACTGATGGAAAAACAAAGGTAGTAAACAGGAGTTTAGGGAATTTGTTGAGATGTTTGGTTGGAGAGAAGATCAGAAGTTGGGATTTAGTCCTTGTATAAGCAGAGTTTGCTTACAATAATTCAGTGAACATGAGTACAAGGAAGACACCTTTTGGGATTGATATTAGAGTTCATCCTAGAGGTATATCAAAATTGAGAGACATCAGTACAGAAGGTAAAAGGAGTACAGAAGTAGAATAATTTGTAGAACACATGATAAGTTGCATACTCAAGTGAAACAACAATTGGAAGACATGAACAGGAAGTATAAGGAGAAAACAGATGAAAAGAGGAGACATAAGGAGTTTGAAGTTGGGGATGAAGTGATGGTAAATTGAGAAAGGAGAAATTTCTAGTTGGCACGTACAATAAGCTAAAGATGAGAAGGTTTGGACCTTGTAAAATCTTAAAGAAATATGATTCAAGAAATGCATACGAATTGGAGCTATCAGAAGGCATGGGTATATCGCCTATATTCAACATTGTAGATATATATCGGTACCATGAAGTAGAGTTCAATAAAGATAGTGGAGCAAAAATGGGTATATCGCCTATATTCTTCTTGGATTTCTTAGGATGATGTAGACCATCTTGGTTTTCCTTTAGCCCCAAAAAAGTGAGGGACTCACTTTTTCATTAACTCTAGATGTCTTGTGTAGGAGCATCCTTGGTTCTTGGCAATCTTGCATCAACCAAAAATATTTTCTTTAAGTTTTGTTCTTATTTTGTTCTTGCTCAATTCATGTTGACGAAGTCATCACATTTTCTCACCAGGCCTTGTGGATCTTGGTGTACATCGTGGAAATGTTCATTTTCCTTATTCCAAGATTTAAGCATGATTAGATTTTTTTTGGAAAGTTATCGCTTCCGAAATTCATGACAGTTCCTTGAACTGGCATCGGAATAGTTTCCAAGCCTAATGGATAATTTGATTGTTCATGGATCATCCCCATGATTTGAAGATCTCGACGGTGTGATCTTAAATGTTTCATAGAGTGTCCTTGACCTTCATTATAGGTCCACACTTCATCTTATACACCTGTTGATGGAGTAACTCAAATCTGAGGCCGACCTATTCATGCACAAGTTACATTTTCTTTCCTTGGAGAATGTGATGATCTTTGGCTGACACAGATGTTTCAAGAGTTGTGGATATAATATAAAGCTTGTAATTGATCATTAGTAGTACTTAGTAGTTGATTGAGTAGATAACAATTGATCTGAATTGTAAGGTTTCAACTCACATATATAGGAGCATATTGGAAGGTAGTAATTAGGACATGTTATAGCAGGCCTATGAGCTGAATCTGTAAGCCCAAATATTTTTGACCAAATGTAATTGAGATTTTTGTTATTGAGCAAGCTAAACTTGTGACTTCTTGAGAAAGTTACCTTGTGACCTATGCATGTAGGTCAAAAGTGTGTTTATTTGGAACAAATGAGAACCCTTGATTAAATCTCATTTTGTATTTTCACCCATTGATAAGAATCCATGATCCATGCCTCTTCTTCCTTTCATCCTTGATAGTTGATTAATATTTTTGATCTCAACCCTTCATTTCTCATTTGCTTTCCTATAAATAGAACACTATTTGGAGACAAATGGATCCATCTTTCAATTGAAAACTTATGTTGTTGAATTCACTCACACTCACAATCTAATTTACTCACATTTAGCATATTTTAGTTCATTTTAGTTACATATTAGCTTAGCTTCCATTAATGGCTTCCATGATAACATAGATGCATACATTTAGCATATTTTATTAATTAGGATTTTAATCTTTTGAAGCTTGCATACATTTAGAGTAGATTTTCATACACCCATATTGATCATCTTAGCATAAATCATGTTAAAATAGCTTGCATCATATTCATTTAGCTTTAAATCATGTTTTCATTCACATCTATCAATGGTTTCATAAGATTTCTTCAATAAAAATTATTGAAACAGGCTCATTATATAAGGTATTTGGGAAAGGGTCACCCTTCCACATCAATGCGACACAACTCCCCCAATAGGATAAGTTTCAATGTCTTAGATTAGATGTTTTTCAAGTTTTCATGATTTAGAATGTTAGTTTTAATGGATTTTTTGTCTTTGTTTATAGTGAATTATCTTATTGGGATTGATGCTTGGTGGGTTAAATATGGCTTGAATTCATATGGATTGGGTGTAGTTAACCTTCACTATGTCATTGGTCACACTTGTATACCACACAATGATAATACTTAGGAAAAAATGCTACTACCTACTCCCCCTGAGAGGTAGCCACCAACACCTGTCTAGAACAAGGAATGAATCTCAAAATCCATTAGACTAATGCATATCCTTATACATATAGTTTAAAGAAAGAGGGAAAATAACCCCTAACTTCTCTCAAAGATACTCAAAAGTATCCTTAGGAAGAACCTTTGTAGGCACATACTCTAGCTTTACCTCATTCTTTGCAACCTTCTCTCTTAAAAAGTGATACTAAATTGAAATATGCTTTGTCCTTGAATGCATTACCAAATTCTTTGAAATGTTAATATCACTTGTATTATCGCAAAGCTAGAAATGGGTTCATCATTCATTACTCCGATATCTTTCAAAGTCTTCTTCATCCACAACATATGTGTACAACAAGATGCTATCATAGTGTATTCTACTTCTACAATAGATAATGACATTGAATCTTGCTTTTTGCCTAGCCAAAACACCAACCTATTTCCAAGAAAGAATGCACCACCACTTTTACTTTTTCTATCCTCCACAAAACCTACCCAATCTACATCTGTATAAGAAATCACAAATAAATCAGTATCCTTTGGATACCACAAGACATGTTCTAGAGTACCCTTCAAGTATCTAAATATTCTCTTTACTGCTTCTACATTTGACTCTCTAGGATCTTCTTGAAATCTAGCCACAAGACAAAATACATGCATGTTATCTAGTCTACTAATAGTTAGATACAACAGTCCTCCAATCATTGATGTGTACTTTCTCTAATCATCCTTAGGAGATTTATCATATTTTCTCAACTTGCAACCAATAACCATAGGAGTACATACCAATTTAGAGTATTCCATTACAAACTTCTTCAACATTTCCTTGACATATTTTGATTGTGAAATGAATATACCTTTTTCTGTCTTATTGATTTTTAATCCAAGGAAGAAATTCATCTCACCAAATATTGGCATTTCAAACTCATTCTGCACATGTTCTACAAATATCTAGAACATAACTTCATTTCCTCCAAAAATTATATCATCAACATACACCACCACAATCAAGATTTGATCTTTCTCAACTTTAAAGTAAATATCGCTATTTTTGGCACCTTTATTGAATCTTTGTTGTAACAAGTACCTATCTAATCTTACATACCAAGCTCTAGGAGCTTGCTTAATTATATACAATGACTTCTTCAATCTATAGACCATGTTAGGGTTATCTAATAGCTGAAAACTTTTTAATTGTTCAATGTAAACTTCTTCCAACTGACCATTCAAAAATGTAGACTTCATATCCATCTAACATACTTTGAATTCCTTGTGTGCTACAAAAGCCAAAAATATCATAATAGCTTCCATTCTTTTGACTGGATAAAATATCTCCTCAAAATCTATTCCTTCCACTTGTGAGAAAAATTTACACACAAGCCTCACCTTATTCCTAACAACTTCTCTATTCTCATTTAGCTTATTTTAAAACAACCACTTAGTTCCAATCACATTCTTGTTTGCTGGTCTTGGGACAAGTTCCCAAGTTTGATTCTTCTCAATCTGCATTAATTATTTTTCCATAGCCTTGATCAAATATTCATCTTTGCATGCTTCACCCACTATTTTTGGTTCAGCTTTGGAAAGTAAGCATAGGTTTACTTTTTCTTGTCATAGCAACATTTTCTTCTTGTCAATACACCTCTACTTTTGTCACCAATGATCTGATCTTTAGAATGATTCTTCTATACATACTTAGGGGTTTTAGGGATCCTATCTGGAGCTTATTCCTCTTCAACCTACACTTCATTTTCATTACCTTTATATATTTCTTCTTCTTTGCAAGAGAACGAGCATCTAATTCATATCCATCTATCATCACTGAACTTTTGTGTAGATCTTCATCCACCTTGATAATTGCACTTTCAACAATCCTTTTCAACCTCTTGTTGTAGCACTGATAAGCTTTTCTTTTTGTAGAATATCCAAGGAAGATTCCTTCATCATATCTTGCATCAAACTTTCTAAACTTTCCTCATTTCTTTTGATATAGCATTTTCTTTCAAACACTCTAAAATATTTGATAGTAGGAGTCCTCCCATACCATAACTCATAGAAATTATTTGAACAATTTTTTCTTGCTTGTGTTATATTAAGTATGTAGAAGATAGTATGAATTGCTTCTCTCCAGTAGACTTCTGATAGATTTACTTTCTCCATAATTTTTCTTACTGCTGCTTGATCAATCCTATTCTTCCTTTCAACAACTCCATTCTATTGAGGAGTCCTAGGGGCTGAAAAATGCCTCTTTATTCCTTGAACTTCATAGAAACTATTAAACTCATTGGAGGTGAACTCTCCACCTCTATCATATCTCAAGAATTTTATCTTCATATCCATTTTATTCTCAACCATATATTTAAATGCATTAAACTTATCTAGAGCTTCTGATTTTTCCTTGAGAAAAGTAACCCAAGTCATTCTAGAGTAATCATCAATCAATAAAATGAAATACATGTCACCTTGAATACTTCTTATCCTTGTAGGTCCACAAAGGTTTGTATGCACCAACTCTAAAGGAACAATAGTAGATTTTTCTTTGACTTTGAAACTATTTCTATCTTGCTTCCTAATCTAACATTCCTTGCAAAAAAACATTAGCAGGATTTGTAATCTTTGGTAGATCTCTCACAACTTGCATTGAACTAATCCTTGATAGGCTATCAAATTGATGCAACAATAGTCAACTTTAATTGATTTGAGTCATAAATCACATACCATTAGCACCTTTGAGTTGAAAAAAATTTCCATCTATCCTTCGTCCTACAACAACTAGAGTTCTAGAACCTTTTTTGATCTCACAACCATCATCCTAAAACATAAGGTTATATCCTTTACTACACATCTATACTACAATCAAAATTTTATGTTGGAGACCCTTAACATAAAGAACATCATCTATATTATGCTTTCCATCAAAACTAATTGAACATTTTTCACATATCTTAGCAGATGTATCATCACCAAAATTAACAAGACCTACTTCAAATTCCTCAAGTTTAAAAAATTACCCATATCACCAATCATGTGATTTGAGTATCCACTATCAATAATCTAATTAATCTTCTCTTCTCTATCATGAAAAGTAGTCACCATTGCTCCTTCAATATTATGACCTATTTTTAGATCACTTTCCTTCATACATCTCTCAGAGTTAGCATAATTAGTTCCATCATTTAGAGCCATAAACAAGCATTAATTATCCTCATCATTAGGGTAATCAGATTCATCATTAGATATACTGGTATCTTCTTTAACATAATAACTTCTCTTAACTAATTTACCTTTGTTATCCTTATATTTATCTTTTGAAGCTTTGACGGGATAACTTGAAGCATAATGACCAATATTTCCATAATTGAAACATTTGAAAGGAAACTTACCTTTGTATTTTCCAGTGCCCTTTTTCAATCTCCTCACAAATTATGCTTCTACATCATCTGAATCTAATTCTTCATTCTTTTTAGCTTTTCCAACTTTAAAAGCAGTCTCATTCTTTGAATCACTTCAACCAAACTCTCTCAATTCAAAATTAGTTAAAGCACCAAACAACTGATCTCTAGAATACATATTTAAATTTTGAACTTCTTCAATAGCAAAAAATTTATGAATATAAGACTTAGGTAGATTTCTTAGTACCTTCTTTACCACCTCATCTTCAATTTTTCCACTAAGGCCTCTGATAGAATTGAAAAATTTATCCACTTTATGTATGTAGCTTGTGATATCTCCATCCTCTGAAATCTATAGGGTTTCAAATTTCATCTTTAGGTTTTCTCATCTTAGCTTTCTTGAATTTTTCATCTCCTTCATAGATACTTTCTAGCTTCTTCTAGATCTCACTAGCAAATTTAAGATTCATAACTTTCATAAGTTTAGTGTTAGAAATAACACTCAAAAGAGCATACCTTGATTTTCCATTATTCTCATAGGCCTTGATCTCTTCATCAGTGAGCTCAAACCATTTGTAGGCACAATATACCTAGATTCAAATCTTAGTGAAACAAGGAAGCCTTCCATGCTAGTATTCTAGAACATGCATAATTTGATCCATAAAATAGAGGAACCCCCTTCTTGTGTGCCATCCTAGATCTAACTCAAGCAGTTAAGATTTCTTCCAAAGAACCTTGCTCTAATACCAATTATTGAATGCATAAGACAATTGAGAGGGGGGACTAAATTAGTTGTACATAAAAACATAAAATACCTCATTAACATTAAAATTTGAATTAGTCCTTAATCCTTTATCAATCATTAAACCCTTATCATGCATTAGAAAAATATAAACATGATAAATAATAATGCAAACACACCCATACACATGAGAACACCAGATTTATGTGGAAAACCCAAGAAGGGAAGAACCACAATGAGGATTATCTCACAATGTAAAGTAATTGCAATACCAAATACAACAGGATCACTAGTAGAGGGCTAACTACCTAAAAGAAAAGAAGGGATCACTACCAATGGCTTACTGCCAGAATAGGAAGACGAAGAAAGAAGATATTTACAATGAAAATTCCATCTCAAAGCAACATAAAAGTTCCACCACTGTACCACTAGTACATTCATACTCTCTCTGAAGAATGTAGACACCTTCTTCTCACTGCTTCCAATAGTCTTAGTTGTTAAGGCTCACAATGCACTTCACACTTTCTCACTTCACATCATAATTCACATTACACTCACCTCACACCTTCATCCTCCAACACAACACACATATATACCCATCACAACCTTGAAAATAATTTATAGGGTTGGCTATGAACTTTAATAGTACAAATTCAAATTAGGTTGGCACTAAGCATTCCCACAATGGAGAGGAATGAGAGAGGACCACAACACACCTTAAATCAGACCTAAATCCATTCATACACACCACACCATGCTTCCACAAACATCAAAGAAATTTTTTAATTAAGCTAAACACCCAAGGTCATATGAACCTATGTTAACACCATTAAACATTTAAGTGCATGCTTATCCAAATATAAAGATGACTTGTAGACCATGTCATAAAACACTTGAACACAATCTCAAATATTCCAAAAACACCCTAAAATCCAACAAATTCCTTCACAATATAACTTTCACCTAAAAAACATACTCATCTTATACGCCTAGTCAACCTTACACATACTGTAACTCAAAAATGCAACCCTGTGGAGCACCAAACTTTGAACAATGTAGATTGGAGATAAATGTGAGAAATGTAAGCACACCCTCAGATCCATAAGACCATAAACCACATTGCAGAGAAATGTGGAGCAAAACCATTTCTCCTAGACAACACTGCTTTCATAGTTCACACACTAGTGAATACAATTTTTTTGGCACAACAATCTACAAAAAGAAACTTTGGATATAATACCTACACCTCTGTTCAACATATTTGAACCACATAAGTGGATCTTTAATACAGAAGAAATGCAGAGCAAAAACTAGAACACTACTTTGCTATATTGAACACTCTTTACCACACTATTTCCTCTTTTATTTAAATTTTCTCAAAAGCACTTGTAAACCAATCACCACAAACACCATCTCATCATCTCCAACACTTTTTCATCACCACCAAACCAATTGCACTACAATAATTCAACCATACACATTCTTATCAAGGAAACACTAGAGGTTGACACCAATGAGACTACTAATGACAACATAATACAACAAATCAAAGCAACTCTAAGGATGACATCAATGAAACAACATGGATATGTTGACATCAATGACAACACAAACTACACATAATTCCAATAGCTTCTTCTAAAGGTTGATTAATAAAATTAAATCAACCTTAGCCCCCACTTACATTAATTCTTCTAATCACAATTAGTTAATTAATTAATCTATCATTAACCTTCATTAATATTTTCTTCAATTTAAAATTCTCCCAACTCCCCAAACTTGTAGTCATGTGACATGTGCCTTCTTCCCCTCTTAAATGCTTGCATGCACATGTCAGTATCACCCTTCCACCTCACTATATGATCAAGCTTCCTATTAGATGCTCACACATGTGTGACATCATCTTCCCAATAAAACCACCCTACACTTTCCTCTTTTCTACACTTGTAATATTTCTAAGCTTACTCTTCGTATGTTTTTCCACTTATGTCTCCACTTTTCATCTCCATGGTCTTCCTAATGTGTTCTCACACATGTGTGAGCACACCTTGCTCTCTTCTCCATGCCAAGTATCGTTTTCACATACTTCCACCTTCTGACACTTTATATAAGGCTAAATCTTCTTATTCTCCTTCAGTATCAATTGTCCATCTCTTAGTAATCTCAACCTTATATTCCACCATCCAAAATCTATAAATTGGAGCCTTCATTCTCCATTATCATGACTTCATATTCCTTAAATTTATGTTGGTAATTTCATCATCCAAATCTCCACATTGCCAAGGTTATGTTGTATTGGAGAGACATCCACATATCTAAGAGAAAATCAAGTGACATGGGTTTATCACTTTAGCTCAATACAAGAAGGGGGAAAAGGTATAAATTTTGATGTTTTTTTTTGTTAATTAGCTTCTATTTTATGATTTATTCCTTTCACATTTTCCTCCACTTTAGTATGCATTTCCATACACAAGTACCTATCTAAACTTGTGTAGTGCATAACCAATTTGAAAATTTTGAAACAATTATCTATAAAATCCTAAAAGTTTTTGTACTTTGACTAATTGATTCCTACCATCTTCAACATTGTTTTACCATCTCCACAATCAAACTAAATATTATATTTATATTTATAAAATTTAATATTTATTAATTTTATAGGCATTCTATAGTAGCATCAAGGGGTCTCGATCATAACTATGTACATAAAATCCAAAACATAGTTGACTATATTTAAGAAAACAAAATCCACAATGAATAAAATAAATTAAAATAAAATAACTCTTCACTAAATAAAATAACTTTTATGTAAATAAAAATAACTCTCATTAAAAATTTAAATAAAATAAAATAATTCTTAAGAATTTTTTTTAGATTAACTCTTAAATAAATAAAATTAAGTTTTCAAATAAAAATTAATTTAAAATTGATATTTTTCAATTTTTTAAAATAAATATATTTATATTTATTATTTCTAATCTGAAACTTTTAAATTTAAATTAATTATTTATATAATTCTTCTACTCATTTAGCTAATTATTTAAAATATTTAATGAATTATATTTTATCCCCATCGAAGTTAATTATTAGATAAATAATTTTTAACTTAGGAACACGAATTTAAAATAGGTAACCCGCGCAAACATATACATACGTTAAATTTAAATTAATCGTGTAAAGTATCCAAAGGTTCACAACTTAAAAGGCCCCAAAGTCCTTTCTTCCTCTTTCCTCGCTAGAGGATATTATCTTGAAATTCATTTTGAACTTTGAACTTTAATGAAAAGGTTAATAAAAATAATGCTTAGGATATGCTCTAAGGAAAGGGCTTTGGGCTCGTATTTATATTTGTAAGATCGTTTTAGTGAAATTAAAAACTGTAATTATGGGATTAAAATATTTTTATAATAAATAGAAAATTTATATATGTATTTGTAAACTTTAAGTTCGTGTTGAAGGAGAGTTTAACGATTTTATATTAATTATTGATTTTTATATTTACTAAATATTTATAACAAATTTTATAAATACTTATTTTCATTTAAAAGTTTAAAAAAATATATTAAGAACAAAGTCAAAGTTTCTTTCTTCCATTAAATTTTTAAAAATTATGATTATATAATAATTTTTAAAATATTTTTATTTAAAAAATACCTACTGTTACTTATATAACCCTCGCTTGAAACAAATTCTTAATTTCCCATCATAAAGTTTACATAGCTCCTTCGATGATGAGACGATATCCACGGGAATTGGAAAACACAATATTCAACAGCTTTACAATTATACCAATGGCAAGAACGACTAAATTTTTGTAATGTTTCGAGAGAACAGAATAGCAAAGATTGGAAACAACAAAATACAGAAAATTTCTGTTTAGCAACTGACTTGTAAAAATACAATAAATTTCTGTTTGGCAACTTATTTGTGAAAATACAATACTCGAAGTTCAACTATCAGTAGAGGATCGCCTCATTCTTTTGAGGGAATTGGTGCTCCAGTCCAGCATTATGCTCCCCAAACGTTTGTAAATTGGCGTTTTTAGATTACTATCTTCTTTGTCTTCTCCAGCTTGAAATTTCTCTGCTTCCTGCCACAGCACAAAATTATCATATCATATCAATATTTCACACAAAGTTTAAAATATGGGAACTGTAACCACAAGCTAACACTAACAATCACCTTTTCTATTGGGGATTCGCACATTGATCTTGCATGCATGCCTTCCTGTCGTTTACTGCTGCTGGAATTTTTTTCCAATCTCCTGCAATTAGAAAGAAAAATTCATTCAGAAAATTAATTTAAATGCAATCTTGTTCTTCTTTTCTTCTTAAATTAACTCGTAGAATCAGGGTTTAATAAGATTTGTACCTGTACTTCCAGCTGTAAGCGATTCTTGGAGAGTCATAAGTGGCGTAAGCGCATGGCATTTTGGTGCTGTAGCACAGAAATGAGGGACCTTCCAACAGGATCACATCGCCTTTTGGCCAGTTTATGCTGCAAACATCTGAGCAGCTGCTTTTGTCAATGGACCAGAAAGATAATGAATTAACCTCTAGTTTGCAAGCTCCATGATTTACTAGCCCGAATATAATGTGCCACAAGTATGCTCCTCCCTGCTCCGGATTTCTCCGCAGACGACTCTTCATCACCATTTCCACCTCTAGATGGGGAGCCGAGTGATTCTTCCGCTGTGAATTTGGGGGAAATCGGGGCCAAGATAGAGGACTGTAGGCAATTTTTGTTCCGTCTTTCGGAAGATGGGCCAGGCGAACAGTCTTATTTGCGTTTGGTGAGTGAATACACGGCTTGTCGTCTTCAAGTTCAATGATTTCTTCATCCGGATTATTTTCGGAAGGAAACAATGAACTCTTTGCGGGGGATTCGTTGTATGAACTGCAAGAACTTTCTTCCTCGTTGTCTGAGAATGTTTGTGGAGAGCACGAACTCTGCTCCGTCAATCGCGCTTCCTCAACCCGTGAAACTTTGTCCGCATTCTGGAAATTTTTATGTTAATCTCTATGCATAAGCTCATCAGAAATTGTACCTTGTTTACTTTAGAATTTCCTAAAGCCTCATAGTTACTTTTATATAGTTCCAAATTTGAACCTTCCTCACAAATTCCCTACAAATGCATCGGTTGATTTTCCAAAACTTCCTAGGATTCTGTGAATTAGGAGAATAGTGCAGAGCATGCAGTGAAAATTCCACTTGCGTTATGCATAAATTATTATTCCCTAGACTAACACAGAAATTAATTGAAGGAATAGTAATTACAAGCAGAAACTTTGGTTTGATTTAAAGTAGTTAAGTCCTAAATTATACTTGAAACATTTGTCAAATGACTGAAACTCGTCTAATTAAATAATCTTTAGAGCTTTTAACAAACTTGATCAGTAATTGTGGAATGGCCGCGAACTAAATCACCTTGGGAGGATCTCGGTTGAAGAGTGACAAATCTTCGGGTTTAACCTTATTTTCCCGCTGAAAGCAGTCGAAAATCTGACACACAGACTTGTCGAGTACCGTGAAATCGATTTGTGTAGCTTCAGCCACCCAATCCACCAGGTCACTGCCTTCCAAAGCATTTTCCCTGCAAATTTCAACAGAGACAACACTTTAAAGGATAGCACGCGTTTCTTTGGAACGATTTTAGATCACTAATCATTTGCAGCCTGAGGGAAATAAATTTGGCGAAAACAAGATTCCAAAAGCTAGGTAATCATTTGCACTTTAATTTTGGTGATTAAAAGGTTCTACACAAAAATTTTGTAGTCTGAGAGTACAGGAAAAGATGAGAACCATGCACTTTGTATGTGCTGAACGAGGATCCTGTCCACTTTATTTTCGAGGTCCAATAGCTTTTCCTCTGAGAAACGAAAATCTTTATTTCGTTACAGCGGGGCTTTCAAGAACAAATATAAATCTTGAAAACCAAATTATAAGAAAATCTTGCATTTACCTCCTAAAAGGCGCTGCAATTTAAGCAATCTATTACAATAAAGTCTTCGAAATTCTATCAGCTTGAGAGCATCGCAGTCCAGGATTCTTGCAGTAGCATCCAATTTTGAGGCTTTGGCGGTGTTCTCATGGCAAAAAGATTTATATCGATTTGAGAAGAGACAGGCATTGAGCGCCTTCAGATCTGATATTATCCTGCATCAAAAGCGGAACAAAATTATCAGACTACGGAAAATCTCCTCCACTGTTTTAATCTCTCAAACATTTTCCCTACTAATGAATCCAAAGGCGGTTAAAAGCAGGATTTAACTGACTTGTTGGTGCAGGAAGGGAATGGATTTCTGTATGGCGCTCCCCATACCATCTCCTGTATGCTGCGTCATCACAAAGTATCCATCAAAGAACATCAATTTTATTCATACATAATGCCGGATAATAATCAGCTAAAGAACAAAACACACGGAATCAAAACATTCGAAATTCATACAAACAAAACTCGCGCATAATTTCATTGTCGATTGCACTCCAAGCCATTATACTTCTAACAGAAAAATTTCAGGGGCTCAAATGTTGAGAGTTTGCTCAGACTTAAGTATCTGGGAATAAGTAACCACCTCCAGAACAGGTGAACCCACTATATACGGGAGAAGGGCAGACAATATTAACAAGAATGAGATAATATCTTAGGGTTTTTTTTTCTCGGCATTGGGGTAATCTTTACTTATTCGGGACAATGTGTACTCCATTGAAGATTAGGGTAAATGCCTCCGGACCGTGCGCTGTAAACCGTGAATATTATCACATCGAACTCTACATTTAATTATTTAATTTTTATTATGAAATGCGATAAAATTGTTTACCAACTCAAACATATTCTTTATGTGTGGACTTGTAATCGTCCATGCAAATTTCATTTTAGGTTTGGACCCATCGACTTAATACAATTATAAAAGTATAAATGGATTATTTTGCGTTAAAACATGGTATTTTTTTTATCTTTTATTTTATTTTATTTTATTAATTTTTTTGTTTATTTATTTTTCTTATTTGATTTTATTTTAACATTATTTGTATATATTTGTATACAATATTTGATCAGTGTTATCCAGGTTTGGGGATGGGGATGGCATGGCCGGGGACTGACTATATTAAATATAGAAAAATTTAAAATATATAGGGAAATTTAAATATTCATATGAGAACATAAATAAAGCATGCATATATACATTATAGAAACTTAGCATATAACATTTTTGTTAAGAATTCATCATTAATACTCAATACGCATTTAGAATTCAAAATTCATTATGTGTTATTAAACATAGTACATTGTCATCGTTCCCTAATTGTCCCCTATCCCCAGGACATTTCCAAGATGGGGACGGGGGGAAGCATCCCTAGGTAACACAATATATTTCAAATCTCATGGTTTCAATTTTTCTTTTCTAGATTATTTTTAGAGAGCTAGAATAAATTTTAAGTCACTTGGGTTTGATTTCATATTTAAATTTCAAAATTTCAAAGGTACTAATTTGTGCAACTATTTATTACATCTTGATATTTAAAGATATTCATTTGTGGAATGAATTGATAGGAGACAATTACAAGGAAAGATCATTTTAGGAAAAAAAATTACAATCTTAAAATGAACATATCTACATTAAATTTAAATCTACAAATAAGCCATTTGCATTCTTGTCTATTGTCCTCCAATGATTTGTGTAAGACTATAAAGCAATATGACAAGACGGTTGATGGAGGAGAACTTGACCCTTGCAATTTGACAATTCCTTAATGTATTTTTAAATACCACAATCCTTGCAACAAAATTTAGACACATAACAAAAAGGTGAAGATAAATTAGCATGCACATTTAGAAAAATCAAATGTACCATGTGAATATAAAATTCCTCCAACTCCCTTTGAGTGGTTTTATTTTGCTAAGTACCGACCTGCGGCTCATATGTTCGAAATGTTTCCCTTCACTTCTCAATCGGGCTTCTTTTACTAAACTTCGTCAGTCATTGCCATGTGTCCAACGAGCACTCTTCACAACAATCGCTTCCTTCTCTCTACTACTGGCTCCCCCCATGCTCCCACATGTCATCACCACAGGTACTTCAAGGCTACTTCCCTACGCTTTTGAGTTGTGCCCCATCCACACGCCATGTAGCATGCATTTGCATACACTTCTAGTGGGCCCTATAGTTGGTGCCAATAGTAGGGAATTCCTCCACATGTCTTTCTAGCACAAGCTTTCATCACAAAAGCATAGAAGTGAATCACAGTCTATGACCTGCTACCACGTGTCTCTTTCATGAAGAATTCATCGAAAGGAAGGCAAGAGTGAGTTACGCGCCCCACTATCGTGTGCCTTAACTTCCTTCATGGGTAAACAACACTTGTTTGCACGAGCTTCTCTAGGACCACTTCCACCATTCGCAGGGACTGCATCTAGCTGGGGAGCAACTACATGTTATGGCCAAAATCTTTTATGTTACAATGGCCTAGGGGAACCATTGTTGATGCCATCATTGCTCAAGATATATAATATTTTATTTTACTGGCCCGCCAAGTAGTGGGATTGCTAGCTATATATATTGCTTCTTGCTTCAAAAAATGAATTTAGAATATACAAAAAAATTAGGGAAAGACACCAAGCCTTTAATATTATTTTTAGATTATTGTATAAGACTCTTAGACTGTGTCATTGTTCGACCTTTCTATTTTTCTTAAGCTATTTGATGAAACATTAATATTGTGCCATTATTGTCTTGAATTGTTCATTTGCAGAAATTCTATGATTTTAATACAAAATTGTTGGTTTAGATCCTGTCTTTAACTCCTCTTTTTAGTGAATGTGTATGAAAATTATTTTGTCATTGAATGAATTGTTTAGGCTTCTATTTCTAAATTATGTTATTTTATGACATAGAAGATTGTTGATCGGGCCCTTAAATTGAATCCCAAAGGATAGATTTACCATGCCTATATCTACTCCTTAGTGCATCACCTTAGTTAAATCTTTATTTTTTATATCTGCTTCATTTTCCCATTCCAAAACCCCAATCACAGAAGAAGTTGGCTTCTTTAAAAACCTGGAGGTTACTTAGTTTAGTGCAATTGGTCCCCCATTAACTGAGTTTCCCATAAAGGCTATTACCTTGCCAATTTTTTGCATTAACAGTTTCTTTTTTCTAGCATGCCCGGTGGGACTGCTTAAATGAATCAAAATTAAAAGAGGGTGTATGAGCCATCAGCATGTTACTATATCCTAAACAATGAATAACCCTAGGCTATTAGTGTCACAATTAGGAACAGTATAAGGTGCGACTCAATTATTGAATGTTCTGCTTCCTCCACCCCTTCTGCTAGCCATGTTTCCCGCTACTAATAAAAATTATGTGGCATGGGACGCTGGAAGACCTCTCATAGCACCAATAGCACCCATCGTTTGGGCCCCTATCCTAGTCTCTACTTTAAAGGCTATACCTAAGTGCATTGAAGATGGCTTAAGGTCACCCTCTAAACATCTACAAGATGTGGTGGATGTGTGTTTGGTGCATGGAATCACTACCCAAAATGTGGTGCTAAAGATGCTTGTAGCCTCTTTTAGGGGCAAAGTGCTAAATTGGTACCACACTTTGCAAGTTAATACTATCGGTACCTGGGACCAACTTAGAGACCCTTTCTATGAAAGGTTCTCTAATGATGGAGATAGGTCTTCCCAATATCATCAGCTAGAAATCATAAAGTGATCCCTGCATGAAGCCATGATTGATTTCAATGCCTATTTCCACATAACTTGGTAAAGAATCCAGGTTGCTATCTACCTGTCGATCGAGCTAGCATTCATGTTCTACCTAAAATATATCAACCTTGATATTTTGATGATGATCTAGTCTCTTGGTGGAACCATGCTACCAAACACATACAACGTCGCAGTCAAGTTGAGAACAATCTGATAAATGCCAAGAAGTTTTTTCCTTGGCCCACCATGCCTATATTCCATGAAGTATCAACTTCCGCCTAGAAAATTTCATCTACCAATGCGTTCACACCTCCCCAATCCATGTACATATATCTAAATGCACCACAAAATGTTGCTTCTACATCTAGCTCTTCAAAAGAAGAGATGAGCGAGTTCAAGGAAATGTTGCAGACTATCGCCAATGAAATAACTATCATCAAGTGGAACCAGGCCATGCCTCCATAGCCAACTTATCAGAATTATCAAGGTGAAAGGTCTTCTTACCAACAAAACCAATTTCAAGGACGTGCTCATTCAAATCCATAGGCACAAACAACTAATCAAATAGTACCAATACCTTCTCCATTGCAAAGTGCTAACCCAAGCTTGAGCAGAGAGTTGACAGCGGGGCAAAATAATTTAGTCGATGACACCAACCCTTGGTGTTTCCCTTGTGCCAACTCACATATGCCTCAAAATTTACCACACTACAACCTACAACAAAAGGTGGTGGAGCAATGCAATAAAGGCGCGTTGTCGGACCATGGAGGTTATGTATATGCTTCTTCATAAATGGAAAATGCAATGCTTACCGCACAAATGCAAGGGATGTCCTTGGAGCAAGAAATGGATATTGCTCCTGATCACACACTCTTCTCATGGATGGAAGAAGAAGAGGTAGTGTTTGCAAATGATGCATCCACATCAAAAATGTGCAAGTATAGTCTAATTACAATACTCACTCAAAGAGGAGATTCACACGTGAATCATTGTTCCGCAACTAGTTAGTTTGCAACCCAAAAGTGCTTTTGAACTAATGATCAGTACCTTCATAGTAGCACAACAATGTCTGCCATGAAGGGAAATTGTTGTAACAAGAGCTAAGAAGTAGAAGCCTCTGAATCCTCCACCATTCAATGTCGTGGAATAATTTAAAAAATCATCCGCTAATGTGTTCTCATGGGATATCTTAGCTATTCTGGAGCAGAAGACATTGCTACATAAGGCTCTCTAGGAAGATCTAATCATTGAGCCAACAAAGAAATTGCTCAAAGGAAAGGCTATTGATCAATCACCTCCTACCAAAGTTCTCACAAATAGCACAAAGGAAGCCCCTACCAAGGTTAAAGACAAGCAGAAGCTGAAACCCTTCTTCATAACCCTCATTATGGGAGAGAAATTATTGCACAATGCCATGATTGACTCCAGCACTAGCACTACAATCATGCCCAAGTAGATAGATGAAGCCCTAAGACTTAGCTATGAGCCTTTAAACAAGGGGGTTATGCAACTTTATGGGAACAAAGTTGAAACCATGGGTGTCATCAAAGACCTCCCCTTGAATCTATTCTCTTGCCCTAGCATCATAGTTCCACAAGATACTGTGATCATAGATGTTACCCCTATGTTCAATCTTTGCCTATCCCAAGAATTCACTTCAAAGATAGGAGGGTATCTTTCTCTGGACTGGTCACAATTGATCCTAAGGACCAGGCATGGAGCTAAAATAAAAATATTGTTCGAAGCTCTGCATTCAAAACATGTGGCCGACGAAGCTATGATCAACTTTGAAGCTACCCATACCTCTTTCATTAAGGAAGAGACATATTCCACTGAGTTGCTAGAAGATGAGAATGTGACCGAAAATCAAACTGATAAAGAAGAATTCTTCTTGAGTGAATATATAGATGCTAACCCTTTTAGAAACTATCATGCTACCGAGTTGGGTACTTTTGATGTGTTTTTTATGCACTTCAACACAGGCAGTGCATAGGTGCACTACCTCTCTTGAAAGACAATCTTCCACAATCAGATTGTAGAACACTATCCCAAGGTCTCTAATGTTAGGTCTTGAAAGTTCTTGGAATATCTCAATTTTTTGATGTGATTTGCTGGAATCACAAGGCGGTCTTACGGATGAGTTACAAAGCATGGAAGTTGGGTTTACAAATGCAGTTTCAAAGTGCTGAAAGTGAATGAACAGTGGTTGTTCACTCAAAACAGCAAGTTGAAACTCATCAAATTCATCTAATTTAGCTTCATGGTGATGCTTTGGATCCTACTCTAACCAAGGATTAAAAAAATAGCAAAAGGAGAAGGGTTAAGAAAACTATTCTAACCCTAAGCTACGAATGAACAGTAACAATGGTGGCTGCTAAAGTAGACAAGCTTCCTAAACTGGGTTTTGCTTGGCCAAGAGAAACCTACAGTTGCACAAAACCAGTGCAATCTTCTAAGGACTGCAGATTTTCAAAGTGCACATGCACATCATGCACATGTAATTGAACTAAGTTGCAGCAATGAAGTAATGAGCTCAAACTAGCTTTGCAAAGTGACTCATCATTAATGAACCACAAAAAGTATGAGCTCGAAATCCATCAAATACTAAAACAGCAAACACCATCACCACTCCCATTCAAGAAACTAACACTAAAACTAACATGGAAGGTGAACCATGCATATATAAAGAGCAAACTCAAAAGGAACACCCATAAATCATGCAATGTTGCTTTCTATTGCTGCAAAATATCTTTACATCAATTTTCCAACCCTTACAAATGAGGGGCAAGCCCCTATTTATAGTTTTCCAAAGCCCAAATGAATGGCTAGGATCAATTTGTATTGAGTGGCTCAGATTTATTACAAGTTAGGGCTTCACCTACCCCCAATTATTTAGCAATTTAAAATGCATTCCTTGTCTTTTCTCTGTTTTGTCATCTAGTGACAGTCACTGTAGCAATTTTGTCATTTAGCTGATTGCCCTTTTCACTGTAGCTAAAACTGCCTGAAAGTTGTCTTTTGCTTGATGTGCTTGCAGCATTCTTCCTTTGATCAAACGAGTCCGTCGATGATTGGCATCAATGGAATGGTGGCCCCTGATCCAGGCAAAAAGCCGCTTAGAAATCATCATCATCTAGAAAAAGGGGTAGGACAACTCCCTCGATGGGCCTCTTTGATAGACCTACGGAAGGCTTCTTGACTCCTGCAAACACGAAGTGTCGTAAGTGCATTTATACACGAGTTAAGGAAAATGTCAATCAAACCTACAAATTCCCTGTTAGATCTATCCATGCATCATCAAAAGATCTTGATATTCATATTTGGAGCTCATTTGGACCATAAACATTAATGCGTGCTTCAAAGGTGTGAGCGCTAGAGGGTGGAAGGATGGCGGAAGAAATCCAGAAGGCAGATAGCGAACGGAAGCCAAAACAGCCGGGAAGAAGGCAGGCTCCCGGATGTTCAAAACAGCCGAGAAGGAGGCAGGCGCCCGGATGTTCAAAATAGCCAGGAAGAAGGGAGGCTCCCGGATGTTCAAAATAGCCAAAGAGGGACGGACTCCCGGAAACGGCCACGGAGGACCCGGGTTCCAGAGGCTGGAAGAGAGGTGGCCGCCAGAAGTTCCAAAACAGCAAGAGGGGGACGAAGCTCCAAAACCACCGAAACTTAACCAAAATTTGATGAAACCTTGGCAGTTCATTTACGCACTTATAACACATCCCAGATCCAAAAAAGGGTGACCCCAAAGTCAAAAATTAGGAAACGGGAGCTTAATGGGGTCCGATTTGATAGAATTAATTTGATTAGAAAAGGGTGACCCCAAAGTCAAACATGAGGAAATGGGAGCGACAGGGCTCCACGGATGTTTCCAAATAGCCAAGGAGGAAGGGAATTCCGGAGGGAAAGTTCTGAAACCATCGAAACTTAACCAAACTTTGACGATACCTTGGCAGTTCATTGAAACACCCCAAACACATCCCAAATCCACCAAAAAGTTGTCCCTAAAGCCAAAAATGTGGAAACTGGACTGATAGGGGTCCACGGATGTTTCCGAAACAGCCAAAGCAAGACAAAAGGCAAAAAGGGGATGGGGGACTTTATTTCTCCACAGATTTGAATACCCCAAGCAGGTGAATTTGGGTAGGGGAATTTGATCGTTTGAAGGCACATGACCAATTTGGGCTTAGAAATGGGGCACATAAAACAAGACATGAGCAAAGCAGCCTGTCGGGAGTGAAAAAAGGGGGTCCCTGCCTATGGTGGGGCATGTGTGCCAAACATGCACAACAAATGGTGACTCGCTGGGGAAATGCTCTTGAGCATTTTGATGACAAACTGGAATCATGAACCCAGAATCTCTGGTTCTGACCTTCGCGCTAGGGCAAACAAACCAGACGCCCAACCAAAGGATCAAAACCATTAGCCAACCCAACCTTCAGTATGCTGAAAATCTAAGTGTGTGCAATTGCATTAATTCCCATTCTTCAGTTGCTACAGAAACCTAAGCTCCGTCAAGTTAAGCTACATAGTTTATTCTAACTCCAAAAGCATATGGGACATTGCCTCACTGCTAGTCAGGCGTCCATAGCCCCGACAAGGTTATCGCTATGATTCTCTTGAACATTACTCTACTGCTAGCCGGGTGTCCATAGCCCTAGTAGAGTTGCTCGGATACCCCTGAAAAGTTGAATTTTCTCTTTCTTTTAATTTTCAATGTTTTCTTTCTTTCTTTCTTTTCTCTTTTTAGCTCTTTTATTTCAACCCGCAAGCATTGAAGCTCACGCTCAGGGTTGAGAATCACAGTGGCTCTGGAGTAGAATTTTAGATTTTTCACTTAACTAGACTTCACAAAAGGCCCTATAGTGACCGTCGAATTCTTAAGATGTGTAAGAGCTATAAGATTTCAGAATACATCAGAGTCGGACTAAACCAACAACTTATCCTATTTAAATCAAACACCTAGATCACTTGACACTAATAGAAGACCTTCACCATCCACTCTGAAGACTTGATTAGAGTTTGACAAAGAAATACGTAGAACAACCCCAGGCAATAAGTATGGTTGTTGTGCGCACAAATGTGCCTAGCTAAAAGCAAAGGGACCCCGAGCAAAGCAACAACAAAGCAAAAGAAAACAAAAAGCAAACGAAGCAAGCAACCTACACAAACCAACTAACCTAAGGAAAGCAGGAAAGTAGAGTATTTACAGGAAACCTATACTACTCAAAACGAGTTATGTACAAAGATATTTACAAAGAACTATGTTCAGGTAGGGCAAGCCAACATTAACGTTCATTGGATTTCGTAATGCATGCACAAGCAAACAGGCAATCGTTATCGTTCTTAACCATGCAAATTTATCTTTATATTTTGAAAAAAGAAATTCAATGTTGCAGCACTCAAGTTCAGTCACATCATCACAAAAAATCAGCAATTGAGGAGGCTCATTGAACCCATGGTTAATCCATAAACATGTTCATTTTCCCTCGTTCCCATAATCAAAATAATAAGTGCAATTATGAGAAATAATAGGGGCAAGGAAGGATAAAACCTAGATGTCGTCACACAGAGGTGGCAGCGTTGGACAGTCGAGAGTGAGCATAACATCCTTGATCGTTGCATTGGCAGCCTCGGACGGGCACGGTGGAGGGTGCAGCACTTTGGACATTAAGCATGCATAAGGCTGGGAGGACAGGGCAGCAAACAGCTCTTCCAAGCTGTGAGCAAGATCCACAGTCCCAATTGGTTGTTCTTGAAGGAGGAACACCTCGGCTTGTCGATCATTTGTAATCTTGGTGCCCTTTTGATGGTCATCTTCAAAAGGCAGCATGCTGTCCCATTTCCCTTCCCAAGTGTTTACCTAATTTTTGTGACGTTCAATGTCATGGGATGATGACATGCATGAATCTGTCTCATTGCAGCTCTCTGGTTGTGAAGGAAAATCTGCAAGGATTGAGGTGGAAGGACCCTTAGTTGCAGCCCGTGGTTGACCAAGCTCGTCGTATTTGTTGGCAGCCATCGAAGCACCTCCACCTTTATCTTCTTCCTTTTGTTGTTCATATATCTCCTCATGGCACCCACTTGTTTTCTCTTGGTCACTATCGCTGTAAATGGAGAAGGAGCTCCTCTCCCAATCTGGAAACTCTAGTGCATCATTGTTCAAGGGCTCAAGGAGTATGTATTCATCACTACCGTCTTCTGAGATGTGCTCTTCCTCGACATGAGCATACCTCTGTAGTGCAGCTCCTAATGGAAAGAAGTCATCAATTGATGGAACCTCATCAAGGGGACCAAAGTCTATTGCACAATTTCCCTCCAAAGACTCGTCAAAAAGCCCACCGTCCATGGCACATAACTACTCTTCAAGAGGAAGAACTTCTTGATGACTAGTGGACAGCATTCCCACTTGATCTACTTCATCGCTCAGAAGTCTGAAACTGTATTGTTGTCCTTCTTCTATTTCTTCCCCAACATTCTCTTGAGGACTACCTTCAACTGAGTCATTAGTTGATTTGGGATTTTGGTCTTCTTCTTCAATCCTTGAATTGGCTATGGGAGGTGATGTGTTTGGTTGTGCACCTTGTCCTTTGACTTGCTCAATGGCCTCCTGGCATAACTTATATGTGAGCTCTGAGTGCGATGAATCATGGAGTCGACACCAATTTGGGAGCAGCAATATCTCTAAATCCACTTGGTATTTCAACTCAGTCCAATCCCTTGCTAGTCTCAAGATGAGCTGGTCATATCTTTCCACCAGTGGGTCCTCATCATCATTTGGGAAGGAAGGTGAATAGTAGATAATTGTGGCAAGTGGTTGTTCCCGCTCCTCCAAATCTACATTTTCATATGCTTTATCATTATCATTCATGAAGGAGAGGTCCTCTAATATAATCTCGCTTATTTCTTTTCCATCATTCTCTATTGTCCCAAGGCTGTCAACCTTTTCCTCTTTCTGATTTTCAACATCTTCATTTGCTGCCCCAGCATACACTATTGCAAACTCATTTGATTCATCTTCACCTACCAATTTCTCTTCTTCTGGAGTGGAGGACTACCCTTGATTGGTGGAGGGAAGGCCTTCTAAATTAATTCCAATCAGATTTTCACCAAGGCACCTTGCTGTCCTTGTAAAACCTGCCTCTTCCTCTTGGTTTTCAACTTCAATGTTTGCTGCTCCAACATCAACTTGTATCAAATTTCTTGGTTCATCTTTATTTTGCTATCCTCCGGATGTTGACAACTCTTCTGCCTCATTGGATAACTTCTCCTCATTGAGAGTTGGCTGCTCCAACTTGTTCGAACAACCCCTAGCTTGAGCGATGATTTTTGTGCATGACGAGCAAGTGAATTCGGAGTGGGGTGCATTGTGCAATCTGCACCAACAAGACATTAATATTTCCTCCAATCTTGGTCCATCCTTGCTACTCAAATTTTCCTAGATCAGCTCCTTGAATGCCTTGGCTGCCATGGTTGTCAATTCTTCCTCTGAGTCTGCAAGGGCTAAAGGCTGATATATTTCCCAAAAGGGAATTTCTCCCTGTAAGACCTTCTCAATTCTGTCCAAGAATATTAGACACCCCAATTCACTATGCCTGCAAATGCAATGGATCCGACATCTATCTGCCAACGCAAATTGCTGCAATGGCTTCTTTAGTCTCTTGTTCAAATTTGTATGCAGCTGAGTGATGTCAATTTGTGCATGCTGCTCCATTTGGACTCAGCTTCTACTTGCCTTCGAAATTTTTTGATTTTTGAATTAAAGAGATCTATCTCAGATTTCTTACTGAATGTTCCTTTCTTAACTTCCAACTTTCAGCTTCGTAGCCTCAACATGTCAAACCCTCCTTCTAGCGCCAATTTTGTTGAAGGTGTTAGGAGGAGGAGGGCATAAAATGAATCACTTCCAACCTTCAGCTTTGTATTCCCAACGTCTCAGCCCTCCTAGCGCCAATTCTGTTGATGTGTTTTTTATGCACTTCAACACAGGCAGTGCGTAGGTGCACTACCTCTCTTAAAAGACAATCTTCCACAATCAGATTGCAGAACACTATCCTAAGGTCTCTAATGTTAGGTCTTGACAGTGCTTGGAATATCTCAATTGTTTGATGTGATTTGTTGGAATCACAAGGCAGTCTTACGGATGAGTTACAAAGCGTGGAAGTTGGGTTTGCAAATGCAGTTTCAAAGTGCTGAAAGTGAATGAACAGTGGCTGTTCACTCAAAACAGCAAGTTGAAACTCATCAAATTCATCTAATTTAGCTTCATGGTGATGATTTGGATCCTACTCTAACCAAGGATTAAAAAAAATAGCAAAAGGAGAAGGGTTAAGAAAGCTATTCTAATCCTAACCTAAGAATGAACAGTAACAATGGTGGCTATTAAAGTAGACAGGCTTCCTAAACTGGGTTTTGCTTGGCCAAGAGAAACCTACAGTTGCACAAAACTAGTGCAATCTTCTAAGGACTACAGATTTTCAAAGTGCACATGCACATCATGCACATGTAATTGAACTAAGTTGCAGCAATGAAGTAATGAGCTCAGACTAGCTTTGCAAAGTGACTCATCATCAATGAACCACAAAAAGCATGAGCTTGAAATCCATCAAATACTAAAACAGCAAACACCATCACCACTCTCATTCAAGAAAATAACACTAAAACTAACATGGAAGGTGAACCATGCATACATAAAGAGAAAACTCAAAAGGAACACCCATAAATCATGCAATGTTGCTCTCTATTGCTGCAAAATGTCTTTACATCAATTTTCCAACCCTTACAAATGAGGGGCAAGCCCCTATTTATAGTTTTTCAAAGCCCAAATGAACGGCTAGGATCAATTTGTATTGAGTGGCTCAAATTTATTACAAGTTAGGGCTTCACCTACCCCCAATTATTTAGCAATTTAAAATGCATTCCTTGTCTTTTCTCTGTTTTGTCATCTAGTGATAGTCACTGTAGCAATTTTGTCATTTAGCTGATTGCCCTTTTCACTGTAGCTAAAACTGCCTGAAAGTTGTCTTTTGCTTGATGTGCTTGCAGCATTCTTCCTTTGATCAAATGAGTCCGTCGATGATTGGCATCAATGGAATGGTGGCCCCTAATCCAGGCAAAAAGCTCCTTAGAAATCATCATCATCTGGAAAAAGGGGTAGGACAACTCCCTCAATGGGCCTCTTCAATAGACCTACGAAAGGCTTCTTGACTCCTTTAAACAAGAAGTGTCGTAAGTGCATTTATACACGAGTTAAGGAAAATGTCAATCAAACCTACAAATTCCCTGTTAGATCTATCCATGCATCATCAAAAGATCTTGATATTCATATTTGGAGCTCATTTGGACCATAAACATTAATGCATGCTTCAAGGGTGCGAGTGCTAGAGGGCGGAAGGATGGCGGAAGAAAGCCAGAAGGCAGACAGCGGACGGAAGCCAAAATAGTCGGGAAGAAGGCAGGCTCCTAGATATTCCAAACAGCTGAGAAGGAGGCAGGCTCCCGGATGTTCAAAACAGCCAGGAAGAAGGGAGGCTCCCGGATGTTCAAAATAGCCAAAGAGGGATGGACTCCTAGAAACGGCCATGGAGGACCCGGGTTCCAGAGGCCGGAAGGGAGGTGGCCGCCGGAAGTTCCAAAACAGCAAAAGGGGGACGAAGCTCCAAAACCACCAAAACTTAACCAAAATTTGACGAAACCTTGGTAGTTCATTTATGCACTTCAAACACATCCTAGACCCAAAAAAGGGTGACCCCAAATTCAAAAATGAGGAAACAGGAGCGACGGGGGTCCACAGATGTTTCCAAACAGCCAAGGAGGAAGGGAATTCCGGAGGGAAAGTTCCAAAACCATCGAAACTTAACCAAACTTTGACGAAACCATGGCAGTTCATTTATGCACTTCAAACACATCCCAGATCCAAAAAAGGGTGACCCCAAAGTCAAAATGAGGAAACGGGAGTGACGGGGGTCCACGGATGTTTCCAAACAGCTAAGGAGGAAGGGAATTCCGGAGGGAAAGTTCTGAAACCATTGAAACTTAACCAAACTTTGATGAAACCTTGGCAGTTCATTGAAACACCCCAAACACATCCCAAATCCACCAAAAAGTTGTCCCTAAAGCCAAAAATGTGGAAACTGGACCGACAGGGGTCTACGGAGGTTTCTGAAACAGCCAAAGCAAGACAAAAGGCAGAAAGGGGATGGGGGACTTTATTTCTCCATGGATTTGAATACCCCAAGCAGGTGAATTTGGGTAGGGGAATTCGATCATTTGAAGGCACATGACCAATTTGGGCTTGGAAATGGGACACACAAAACAAGACAGGAGCAAAGCAGCCTGTCGGGAGCGAAAAAAAGGGGGTCCCTGCCTACGGCAGGGCGTGTGTGCAAAACATGCACAACAGGTACCTATTTCATCTATGATGAAGATCAAGTGCTTCCAAACGTCGTGAAGGAACTTTAGAGTGACTAAACTTCAAAACTATGGATGCTACACTTTGATGGAGAAAGATGCAAAGTGGGCATAGGGGCTAGAATTTGTTTGACATCCCCATGCAATGAAAAGAAACTTTGGTCTTTCCACTTCCAATTCACTTGTTTGAATAATGAAGCTAAATATGAAGGCCTAGTGCAAGGTCTGAGCTTTGTCGAGTAGATGAGCATTAAGAAATTTATGGCATTCAGAGATTTTTAACTAGTGGTCAACCAAGTCTGAGGGGTTTCCATAGCTAAGAATGTCTGTATGAGATCCTACAAACATAGAGTCTGGGACCTAATAGAAGGTTTTGAAGCCTTCAACATTTAGATAGCACCCAAAGAACAAAATGTTGATGTAGGTCGAATGGCCGCAATTGGATCTCAATTTGAGCATGCCTCTAACCTAATGCATAACAAACACTTTGTACAAGTGATAGTCCAACTAGAAATTCCAAATAATTATCAAGGTTGGAAAGTATTTGACAGTAATGAACACATCACCTCATTCATTCAACAATTAGGAGAATTCGCCAACCAACTCCAATCGAAGATTGTTGAAACCTACAATGGACAAATCATTCAACTGAGGTGTAATAAGCTTCTGAAGGGGCTAGTCACTCTCGAAAATATTTTTGATTATGATGATGCAAGAAATGATAAAAGGAAGTTTGTGGCAGACAAAACGGACTATGTGGACCTTCAAGTCAGACATGGGAGGAAGCTCAAAGTTAGGAAAGATGTTCTGCATCATGACAAAGAAAGGCTCATCAATTTCTGTGAGAAGTATGGAGTAGTGGCTTGGTCATATCATTACCATAAGGGATACGATCCCAAAATCATCCAACATATAATAGAGCTGACAGAAGGTGTAAAACTAGTCTACCAAAAACAAAAACTAGTGAATCCGAAGATTGAAGCCATGATGGCGCAAGAACTAAAAAATCTAATTTAGTCTTAGATCATCTTCTCGATCAAGCACAACACATGGGTATCCAACCTGGTTCTATTCCAAAAGAAGAATGGAGACATCCACATGTGTGTTGACTTTTGAGACCTGAACAAAGCATCCCTAAAGGACCATTACCCACTG
Organism: Sequoia sempervirens; assembly: GCA_007258455.2. Taxonomy (NCBI): domain Eukaryota; kingdom Viridiplantae; phylum Streptophyta; class Pinopsida; order Cupressales; family Cupressaceae; genus Sequoia; species Sequoia sempervirens. The sequence continues at coordinate 10,547 of VDFB02294568.1, read as the reverse complement.
CCTTCTATGGACTCAATCTTGCAAGTAGTCGTAGGTTCATAAATGTTTTCTCTGCTAGATGGTGTCTCCAGTTACAATTAGATCTAGGTCAAAGAAGAGGACCAACAAAAAATAGCATTCACTACCAAGTGGGGAATGTTTGTGTATGCTAAAATTCCTTTCGGCCTTTCAAATGTGAGAGCCACTTTCTAGTGGGCCATGGATATCGCTTTTAGTGAATTGATCAATAAGATTATCCTAATCTATTTGGATGATTTGACTTTTTTCTCCAAACATAAGGATGATCATTTCGATCATCTTGAGATGGTTTTCAAAAAAAATTCAGGAGTTTGAGGTATCTTTGAACCCAAAAAAATGTGTATTCAGAGTTTTGTAAGGAAAGCTATTGGGACAGGTAGTGTCCAAAGAAGGAATTGTGATTAATCCCAAGTGGGTGAAAGTGATTAAAGAACTTCCCCTATCGGATAGCAAGAAAGGAGTCAAATCTTTCCTAGGGAAGGTAAATTTTGTAAGCAAATTTATTTCATATTTTGCAGGGATAATCAGACCAATCACCCTGATGCTGAAAAAGGATCAATTATTCAAATGGACTAAAGAAGCTAGAGAATCTTTCAAGAAGGTTAAGGATGTTATTTCTTTATCTCTTGTGTTGATCAATCCAAACCTATCGAAGGACTTCATAATGTATGTGTTTAGTAGCAAGTCAAGCATTGCTACTGTCTTCACTCAAAAGGACAATGAAGGAAAGGGAGAACATCCCATAGCATTTCACTTCTGAACCCTAAAGGAATATGAGATGAAATACAACTTTTTTGAGAGGCAAGTCATCGCAATAGTCAAGGGACTCAAGAAGTTCCGACAACTAATATCCTGCAATAAGGTGATTACTTATGTTGCACATTCTAGTCTACACAAATACATCATGGAAGGATAAATCACTGAAAGAAGGGCTATTTGGATCACTAAGATCCTTGAATATGAAATTGAGGTCAATCCTAAAAACACCATCTAAGGAAGAGAACTGTGTGAATATTTGGTGCATGACGACGAGGAAATGATAGCCGAGGAAGAGCAGCCAGAGTTGGTTCTAATGAATGAGTTTGAATCTGAAGGCTACTAGCTAACTGATAGAGTAAGGTTCATACACATAGGATAATATCTTCCCAGCCTTCCTTCTCAAAAGAGAAGATTCTACCAACTACAAAACAATAGATATATACTCATCAAAGGGATCCTTTTAAAGAGGAACTTCAATGGCGTTCTAGTGCGATGTGTCACCACAGAGCAAGTGAAGTAGATTCTTAACACTTTCCATAGTATTCCCATGAGTGGGAATTTCTCCGCAAAGACCACTGCCATCAAAATCATGTGTCCTAGTTACTTCTGGCCTATGATGTTCAACAACTCATACTCCCTGTAAAAACTTGCAAGGAATACCAATTCTTCATAGGGAGAAGGACAATTTTTGTAATGCCTCTTAATCTAATAGTGGTTGATGAGCCTTTCACATAATGGGGCATTGATTTCATCAGAATGATCAATCCCACCTCTAGTGTTAGACACAAATGGATCCTAATGGCCATAGACTACTTTACCAGGTGGACCAAAGCCATGCCATTGAAAATTGTGACAGAGGAAAAGATAGTGGATTTCCTTGAGGAACTGGTAGCAAGATTCAGCTTGCCCAAAACCATCATCTCCGACAATGCTAAGGCTTTCCTAGGCTCTAAGGTATGTCAATTCGTACTCACACATGGCATATTCTTGAAGGCGTCATGGAATTACTACCCATAGGGGAATGGCCTAGCGAAGTCGACTAACAAAAATTTAGTTTGACTCATCAAAATAATTGGTTCAGAGCACCAACGAGAATGACATAAAAACCTTGAGGTGGTGCTCTAGGAAGACCACATAACTCCTAATCAAGTTATCAAAACTTCATCATACGATCTAGTGCATGGAAAAGAAGCGCTATTGCCTATCTCAATGGAGATTCTGGCACTACAATTGCTCAAATCTCTCGAGGTAGAGAAAAATGATGCCATGGAGGTTCGGTTGGTTGAGTTGTTGGAAGTGCAAGAAAAGAAGGAAAATACCTTGATAGCCATGTCCAACCATTAACAGGTAGTAAAAAGATGGTTCGACAAGAAAGCTTCAGACTAAGGTCTAAAATGCGGGCACCTAGTGCTAAAATTTAATGAAAGGGCTACAAAGCCAAGTCAACATGGAAAGTTTGACAGCCTCTAGGAAGGCCCTTTCAAAATAATTTAGTGCAAGCAACATAATGGATTTGAATTAGAAAACATGGAGCAAGAAGTATTAGGGAATCATGTTAATGAAATCCACATAAAATTATTCAATTAAGCTTCAAAATTATTCTACCAACGTAAATATGTGAATAATGTAATTAATTTTCTTTCATGTTTTTTGTCGGTCGGTCTTTCAATAATTAAATTCTATAATGCGAGGAAACATATACAAATGGAACTCATTATTGCAAAGTGTAGAGATATAAAATCAACCCATGAAGCAAAGGATTGATACCCATATGCGAAATTAAAGTGAACACACATATGCAAGAAAAGAAAGAGTAAACCCACATTGCACAACCACAGGAAAAAGGAGACAAAAATTTTAACATAAGTTGTATCTTCATTATATTCATATACTTTGATGATTACATTATCAAAATGTTTCAGAGGCCACACTTTTAGAGTTTATATTTATATATTTTTTGTATCTTCTTTATCTATCTATGGTAAAACCATTTCCAAGAATATGTACAAAAAACAAACTAATAGGTATTAGATCTTAAAGCATAAAAATAAATTTTTAGTTGTGGGCATGAGCAGCATCTAGAATCACTTTGTCAGTAGGGGCAACATTAGAACCAACAGCATCCACAAGAGCAATGACAAGTGGTAGAGGGAACACCATGTTCCTAAAGTTAGTGTACTAGTCAATGTCATAAAAGGGCACCACATTGTACAAGCGAAATAGGAAGTGGCATGCACAGGTCACCCTTTGGCAATGTTCTTCTTCCAACTCGATGCAGAAACTGATTAGAATGACACCCATGGTATGACTATGTCTTCTTCAACGTACTTCTAGAGGTCGCTTTCCATTGGCAAGCCTATACTGAATGCAATGTTTGCCACCAACTCCCTAAGGCCGCCCATGTACTTCTTTGAAAATATCTCAAGCACTAGATGAAGGACCAACAGCTTTGGAACCTGAATATCAAGCATGGACATGACAAAATGAGAGCATACATTAGTATTAACTCTATACTTTTCCTCATACTCAATGCAGTCCCTCCTCAAAACCCACTTTATCGCTATAATGGCCAAAGAATGCTTATTCTTGGTCATTCTTTTGAGGCACCTAGTTGAAATTTCACCAAGAAAAAATGACTGGGATTTCTTGCATACTAGCCTGATTGGGGTATTCATGGTGACAAGCTCGATGCAACTATCTAATACTAGCTCTACATGCATACTGCCTAAGTCTAAGCTCTAGGAAAATTCTACACAACTGCTAACGCCAAATGCTAAGAAAATTTCCTATTACTAATTATGCTAAGATTTATAAGTGTGATTTTTCTATTTCCTAAGTGCCTATTTATAGAAATGACTAAGATAAGCATGGTAATTTGCATACCATAAACATGATGTTAATCAAGTACTATCTCAAAAATTGCACCAAGGCTCGCTTGAATTTCCCACCCAATTGTGTCTGCTAGGTATGATTTGTTGTGTGCAAGGATTAATAGGAGCTCATTAATTAGCATAAACTAGTGGCAATATTCAATGGTAGTCCATATGGCCAAATGTTGAGGTGTTGCATTGCAGGCATTTTTTGAACTCCTCGGTAGAACCCGTATCTTTTCAAGCACTTATTGCATATTTGTCTTAATCATTCCATTTGGGATATTAATTGCCATGACATACAAATGCTAAGCTACCTTCAAATTTCTGGCTCAAGTTCCAAAAAGGACATCATTACCAAAGGTCATTATGAATTCTTGTCATTCCAAAATGGCAAGTAATTCATTTTGCACGAGCCAATAACTAGCAGTACATGTCGAATTTAATGCTAGAAGGTGAGCACTGTTGGCCACCCCAAGAAGGAAATAACTAAGTATCGCATGCAAAAGGATAACATTGTGAAAAAAATTCAAACACCCTATCTAGAACAAAAGAAGTTTTGAGTGCAACCAGAGCTGAGGTAAATTGTAGAAAAATTGAGCTAAAGAGAAATCTCTAATAGAAGGAAAATGGTAGAAAGTTCTCAAGCAGAGGCACAAGTAGAGATGGAAGGAGAGACAACACAAAGCTTGTTTGATGCTATGTGTGCAACACCATTTGTTTATGTCTTTAAAGACGTCTCTTATGCTTCTCCTAGTATGCCAAAGAAGCCAGAATGGGTAAACACACAGGTCCTGGGCAGGCCCAAAAGTTATAGAAACTAGAGCCTAATCAAGGAGGACTAGGATAATATTCATGATTACATTCTTGCAAAGAACCCTAAGTCTTTTAGGGAGGTGCCCGCAAAAGGATGAAGAAATTCAGTGACTTGGATACTTTGGTGCAAAAGCTATGGTTCAACGGACTCCCACAACATATGGTCTTGTTTGTGCACTATTTCCTAGAGCTAGTCAATGCAACCATCAAACATTTCAACTTGAGCACCAACACCATTGAAGGCCAAGAGTTGAAAGTTAATATCTGCCCAGGAGCTCTCTGGAATATGCTATGCATCTTTGACCAAAGCTTCGAAACAGAGGAGATAGAGCCATTCAACCCAACGAAAGGAGAGGAAATATGGAGAACCATGAAAAAGGCTTTGGATTTTTATAACAAAGAAACCCAAAGGCCTAAAGAAGATAAAAAAAGAAACCAAATATTTTAGCACCACACAATGCCTTCCCAACGAACATGTAGGATGCCTTCTCAATGTGGGAATTTGTTTGCAGCTTGGACACCAACAATGATGTGCATGAGTTTCAGTTGGGTCTAGGGTTTTAGTTCTGCAAGCAACATTCCTATTTCTAGTATTATTTTGTACAATTCCTCGTCAATGAGATGATAAGGAAAATAAGGGACTACCAAACACAATGGAGGTTTAGGTTTCCTTCCTTCCTTGCTCATATGTTTTTTGCATCAGAACCCTGATTTCTTTAAGAAGCATGTGAAGTTAGCTATTTTTGATGGATCTGGAAAAATGAGACTAGTTTCTGTATGGAATCAGGTCTCCTCCCCTCTACTTATGATTATTATGCATTTCTAGATTATTTCTTGACTCCGATTTTGCAAGATTTAAAAGGAGATCATGGTATTGACCAGCTCGCCAAGGAGCAAACAAGGTATATGCAGAACTTCACTTCCAAATGTGATTGGTTTCTTAGAGTAGATTTCACATTCATCCAGATGCGTAGTTTCATCGGGGAACCATTTTTCCTTCTGACACATGTGTCACAAATCAAGTGCTAGCCCTTGAGATGTTTCATCAATTATTTTTATCGACTACACCTTTTGTGGAGGACAGACAAAGAAGAGGGGATTTTTCATTTGCCCACTAAGCTTCAAAATAGTGGTCATGAGAAAAAAGAAGACGCACCAGCTGTTGGAAGATAAACTGGCTCATTTGGGGTTGGTAATTATTTGTGACAAATGGAACTACAACCCAGAAAATGACTTTCTGAATGATTTTTTCAAGGCCTTACTAGAAAAAGAGGCAGAACCCGCTGAAAGATTTGGATGATCTTTTCATTGACTTTATTCACATTCCTATAGAGGACAATAGGCCACCATGGAATATGTTCTACTTTGTTGTAGAGAAGTATGATGAAAAGAGAAAAATGGGAGTTGGCCTTCGAAACAAATTAAAAAAAACAAAAGGATGGAGCAAGGAAAGAATCAGAGATTTCTGGGTGTACCACCAAGAGATCAAAAAACCTGATGCCCCCTATCAAAGCATGGAGTTGGATGAACAATTTGATAAATTGTGGAATGAGGCACACACATATTCCAACATGAGCATTGATAAGGATGATGACTTTGATGAGGAGCCTAAAACACATACAGGGAAGGGAAAAGAGAAGGAAGCAAATATGTCATCAACCTCCACTCAACAAAAGAGGAAGACAACAAAGCGACTTAGCTAGATTACTTCAAATGTGTGGATGAACGTATTAAGATCCTCATAGACACTCACCTAGACCAAAACAAGGACAAGAATGACTCAACAACAACCAAAAACCATAGAGGTGGAGGACTTCTCACCCGCCAAGCAGCAATGCATAGAAGCAATTTCTGGGGAGAGTTCACAAGAACCTACAATAGGCCAAGAGGCTATGACGATCTAAGAACCACAATCATCCAGTTAGCAGGTAATATTCACTCCCTCTTCTCTTACTTCACAATCTTTAGTGTCCCATGTTGTCTCTGTGGCACCCATCACTATGAGTGTCGACCCTTCCTTTTCCACCTCTGTTGCAATGGTCATGGGAGGTTTCTCCCAGTTCACCTAGATGAGGCCATTTATCTTGACACCTTCATGAACTCTTACACTGTCTATTGTTTCCCAGTCTACTATCACCTCTCTTTCTACTAGCATGGCCACTATTGACACCCCTCCTACTACCACTATATTGAGCCCAACTCAATCTACTCTATAGATGGAGTTCATCACAACTCCACTTTTACCACAAAACCTAATGAGTCCTCCCGTGGGGTCACAAACTGAGCTTTGCATGTCCATCATTTCTCCCCATAGACAATTGATCTCCCAAAGAAGAAAACGCTTGAAATCACTACCCTCACATTCCTTTTTGTCCTACCTCCCAATGCACCTTTCACAGGTGGGCTAATTCAGTCGCTAACCCAATTTATTGCACATGGTGTTGTTACAAAGGAAGCACAAGTTCACAGAATCTAGAAGCGAAAATCTGAGGATGACAAGAACCTGGTGGAGCCAAAGGTGTATACTATTTACAATGAGGCTCACAAATTGATCCATTTCATGACCATGGATCTGAATGTCATCAAACCGCAAGGGGAGATGCATCCCGATGATTACAACATGTTCACCATGGGACTCGATCTGAGCATAGCCTAGCCACAGGACAAAGTTGAGCTCATGAAAGAAATGTAGGAGGTGGTGACCACTAACTTCCTCAAGTCTGGTTGCCAACTAAAGAAGAAAGAAGAGGAGTTGAAACTTGTGAAGGATAGGGTCAAGTTCCTGCAAATGAAGGAAAAGGTGATGGAAGTAGAAATTAAGCACTTATCAGAGAAAGCACAGGCAATAGAGGTGGAGCAAAATAAACTCCAAGAGGAACTTCAAAGTTCCAATCCATTGACCCAACCCTAGTTGATGCACCATGGAGGAGGAACCAAGACTATCAAAGAAAGTTAGCTCTAGCAAAGCAGGTGGTGCAACAAAAGAGTCAAGAGTTTGAACAATAGCATGCTCAATTTGAGCAAAAAATGTAACATAAGGATGCAAAATTTGAGAACCAAAGGCCCCAATTTGAAAAGTAGCTCCAAGACGAAGTCTTCCCTTGAAGCAAAATCAGCAAAAAAAAATTGGGCCGAAGAAAAATGGCTTGCCGAATGGAGGACTTTGTTGAAACAAATTGCATCTACAAAAAAAAGTATCACAGAGCTGTCACAGAGTATCAGCTCAAAGGATGCAGAGATTTCCCTTCTAAGGAGTATTTCCTAGGCCTCTACTGCCCAGCCAGACCTCATTCCAGTGGCCCAACAACTATATGTTTCATACTGGGAAAAGGTCAAGGCCTTCTTCCTAACACTATAGTCCATGCTCCAATTTATGTCGTGGATGACAAGCTTGAGTAGGGAGGTTCATGGAGCAATTAAGCAGTTCCTACAGCTTATCACAAAAAGGGTTCCTAAGGAAATTTTTTTGCTAAGTTATACATGGTCTCGAATGAATAATTAGCAAAGGTAGGGATCGAGGATCAGAAGGTTCTTGCCAAAATGGCAAAAAAATTCATCCACTGCCATTCGACTATCCTTCATGCTAAGGCATGCGTAGCCATTTTAGGCGAGACTATGAATAGCATGTGGTAAAATTCCTCTCAGTTAACTAAGATGGGTTTGCCCTCCCCATTTCTTGCGAATGAGTCAGTTGCCATAGCAGAGCAAATTGCAGTGAAGATTGAAGAGAAGTATTAAGACACATCCACTTTCTAGAGCTTTAGCCTACCTCCTACAGTAGTAGATATTGAAGGTGTCACTCATCTGATTGCATGTCTACTCTTCCAATTTGAGTCTAGAGCTAGTTTACTTGTGGTGCTACTTTATAAAGAGATGGTTGACCTGAGCGAAGTGCAAGAGAATCTACACGACATATCGAGACCATCAGAGGTTTATTGGCTGCCTCTATAGGTAGCTCTTTCTAAGATTTGACTCTGTCACCCTATGGATGGGCCTCTAGTCTGCAAGCAAGAGAAAATTTTGGGTTCCTCGTTCTGCAGGAAAAATACCCATAGTAGTCACCAAAAGCTATGAATATGAAGTTCCTCAAGCTCCCTTTGGGTGGTTTTATTTTGCTAAGTATCGGACCACACCTCATACATTTGAAATGTTTTCCTTTGCTTCTCAATTGGGCTTCTTTTACTAAACTTCATCGGTCACCACCACGTGTCCACTGGGCACTCTTCACAGCAATCACTTCCTTCGCTCTTCTACTGACTCCTGCCATGCTCCCACATGTCATCACCACGAGCACTTCAAGGTTGCTTCCCTTCACTTTTGAGTTGGGACTCGTCCGCATGCCACATAGCATGCATCTGCATACACTTCTGGTGGGCCCCACAGTCGGTGGTGATAGTGGGGAATTCCTCCACGTGTCTTCCCAGCACAAGCTTCATCACAGAAGGGTAGAAGTGAATCATGGTTTGCAACCTATTGCCACGTGTCTCTTTCACGGAGACTTCATCGAATGGAAGGCAAGAGTGAGCTACGTGCCCTGCCAAGCTGCCACATGTCTTAACTACCTTTATAGTAAATGACACTTGTCTGCATGGGCTTCTCTAGGACCACTGCCATCATTCGCAAGGGATGCATCTAGCTAGGGAGTGACTATGTGCTATGGCCTGAATCTTTTCTGTTACAATGGCTGAGAGGAATCATTGTTGTTGCCATCATTGCTCAAGATATAGAATTTTTTCTGTTACTGGCCCGCCAGGTGATGGGATTGCTAGCTATATATACTTCTTGCTTCAAAAAATAAGCTTGGAATATACAAAAAAATTAGGGAAAGACACCATGCCTTTAATATTGTTTTTAGATTATTGTATGAGACTATCAGACTGTGCTATTGTTCGGCATTTCTATTTTTCTTAAGCTATTTGATGAAACATTAATATTGTGTCATTATTGTCTCGAATTGTTCATTTGCAGAACTTCTATGATTTTAATACAAAATTGTTGGTTTAGATCATGTCTTTAACTCCTCTTTTTAGTGAATTTGTGAAAATTATTTTATGTCATTGAATGAATTGTTCAGACTTCTATTTCTAAATTTTGTTATTCTAGGACAGAAAATTGCAGATCAACCCTTAATTCGAATTTCAAATGATAGATTTACCATGCCTATATCTACTCCTTGGTGCATCGCCTTAGTTAGATCTTTATTTTTTATATTTGTTTCTTTTTCCCATTCTAAAACCCCAATCATAGAAGAAGTTGGCTTCTTTAAAAACCTGGAGGTTACTCAATTTAGCGCAATTGGTCCCCCATTAACTGAGTTTCCCATAAAGTTTGTTACCTTGCCAATTTTTTGGCATCAACATACCCCTCAAAGGTTAGTTTCATGCCACTTACAATTGACCTAGAAAATATTAGGGGAATACATAGAGTTCAAGATAGTAAGCATATTGAAGCTACATTTATTGTTGCATTTAAATAAATCATGCTTATCTTATAGATTTTGATGTGTTTACACACTTTGTGACTGATTATCCCTCATCCTTTATTCACTTGTGATATTTAATTATAATGATGGGGATCACATTTTCTATGGAGGTTTTGTTTCATCACCTATGCATTTTTCTCCTTCATGGACTTTTTTTTTTTTTTCGGCAAATTGCTACCTGAGTGGGTAGTGCACATCTATTAATTGCAAAAAATTACATCCAACTAAAGATTGGGTCAAAGACCGCGACCAAAAAACATAACAAACAACTTCTAGACAACAACGCTCATGCCTCCTAGGTTTGCACCAGTGAAAACATCCCAAGTATCAGCCAACTTCTGTAGTGGAAAAATAGACAGAGCACTCCAAAAGAAACTACCAAAGCCCTTTGGAAGTAGCTTTGTCCCTCAGATGTCAAACTAAACACAACCAATATTTGTGCACGAGATTTGCTTCTACATCCTCCATGATCTACTATTAAAATTCATGAAATGGCGGTACCTACACCTTTGCCTTGGCTGTTGCAATGCATCTTATCCTTGTTGGCGCTTTCCAAAGCCTGAGACCACACATTTAGGGATGGCGAAGAAAGTACAGGGATA
>VDFB02294567.1:0-80779 GCA_007258455.2 Sequoia sempervirens | reverse complement strand
CCACAATTTGATGATCACTCTCCATGTGGGAAATATTAGCATGCCTATGTTGAGGCATGTTGAAGCCCTATATAAACCATCCAAATAGAAATTAAATTACGAATAAATAATGGTTTTCTTTTTCACTAACTAACATCTATAACAATGAATGTAAATTGAAATTTAGTATTTTGCCTCATACCTCCCCTATCAAAGCTATTGAGGATTCTATAGTAGATGAAACACTAATTTGCATTGCCCTCATCACACTCAGAGGTGTTCTTGCTTGCAACATTTGAAAATAAAAAAAATGAATTATTCAATCACAAAAACTATGATAATGATTCATGTTATGACTTATAATGTATGAGATAATGAACCAAATTTTGAGTACTTATTAAACTATATATTTTTTACTATCATGCTTACTATTTTCCCTATCCATATCTTGTTTGAAAGAATATGTTTTTAAGATTTTACCCATAGCAGCAAGTTGGTGAACCATTTGATCAAATGCTTTCATAGACATGGATGATAACTATGGTGGAATAGAAAAGGAAGTGAACTATTTGAAAAAATGCCTCAAAGAAATGGGGTCTCATGGTGATGGAATACCATTATAAACAAATGCATGTCATGGAATTCCATCACCATAAGACCACATTTCTTTTAGGAATTTTTTCATATAGTTCATTGCCTTCTCTATGGTATTATTGCTTACTATTATGCTTTGATAGAAAATTTTCCAAGCATCCATATTTTTTTTTTAGTCGATAAGCAATATTTTTAGGGTGTTTTACCCTTCACATAGAGCCATAAGGGACAATATAGATCAATATAAAAAAAGCATCAAAAAACACAAATCCAAAAAATAGATACCACAGACAAACAATGGAATAGTAGCAAACTAACTGGCCTCATCCCAATTCTTTAACATGAGATTTACAACATCATCTCCAACCCACTCTTGACGATCTTCATTCCTTTTCATCTCCATCTCATTCTTCATCACTGCCAACAGGGTACTGGTGACACAATGGACCAGATTAACTATGAAGTGGATCAAACCATAGAATTGTTTGTCAAGTTTATCCAAGCTTTCCTTCAACACAAAGAGCTCCTCCCCTCCAACCACAACCTTTCTGGTATTAGTATGCTCAACCTCCAGTGGTTCCAAAGACTGAGAGGCAAAAATATCCTTCTAAACTTTTTCCATGTTAGGAATAGAGCAGGGACATGTAGCATATTCCTCCATAGTATTTTGGAAAGAACCTATTTTAGGCATTTATCCATAGTAGCAAGGAAGTGATTAGTTTCATAAAATGATTTGGTACACATGTATGCAAAATGTGGTATCATAGAAAAGGTGGTGAGTTGCTTGAAGAAATTCCTTGAAGAAATGTGGTCTCATGGTGATGGAATGGCATTCCATCACCATGAGACCACAGTTATTCAAGGAATTTTTTCAAACTACTAACTCCCTTGTCTATGATATTGCTTACTATTATGCTTTGATAGATTTTTTCCAAGCATCCATAGTTTGTCATGTAGGTGCACCTTTGCAAGCACATGCCTCCATGAGGAAAATTTAGGATTTTTAATTGGTTAAGGTTTTTTTATGATGTAATAAGGCTTAAATAGACATTTTGGAGGTTGTAATAGTCTTAGTTAGTTAATTTATGAATAAATTGCAAAATTGCAAAATATTGACAAAGTTGTCAATTTCAAATGTTGTAAAAATGCAAAAAGGGTGTAAAGGCATGGAATTCCAAGGGTCAAGTTAGTTGCAGAGGTTATTGAGTTGATGTAGGAAGTTGAAAAGTTTTGGAAATTTTAAAAAATGATATGATCCATTGATGTAAGTTGTTTTTGGAGAGATTGGAGGAGAAAACTAATAAAATATCATTGTTATACTACTATTTTTCTATGTATGTTTTCCTCTAGTATCTACTAGTGTACAGTTCCATACAAGTGGTAGGGAATCTATCATGTGTGTGAATTGAAAGAGTTAGGTGTTTGAATCAATTTAAAACTAATTTGTGCACTTGATATTGAGTTTCAAGCATTTGGTGGCCTGATTACTCTAGGCGGTTAGAAAAAAAGGGGTTTAGTGGTTTGATTGCTTAAATTATTTGATAGGTCATTCCAACTTTTTGTACCCACTTTTTCTTGGAGGAATGGACCTAAATAATTTAGGAGTAGGTTTGGAAGATATATATTATGTTTGGGAAGGATATTTGGTGAGTTTCTCAATGCTTCCCTATTGTAAAAACTAGCTTTAGTGCCTTTGAGCAAGGCTAGAGTGCGTCAGTTTAAGAAAGGGATAGAGAAACCAATGGAATATCATGAGATGTGTGCAATTAGATGTGTTTAGAAAAGTTTTTTAAACTTTAGAGGCTAGGATTGGTCAGTTGTAAGAAAGAGACTATGAAACCCTAGTTAGAAAGGGTGAAAACAAGTGAAAAGTGAGAGGTTCATGAAGGAAGTGTCATAAAGACTTGAGGGAAGCATAAGAGAAGTATAAAACAAGCATATGTAGACATAAAAAATCTTGACTGATGTGGTTTTAAGCTTGTGATAGGTTAGGGAACAAGAGTTTCAATAAGCCCTAATTAATTGCAAAGAAAGAGAGGGTTTTATTAGAAGGGGTGTAAATGAGCCAGTGGAGACCTAAAAGTTGAATAATCTGAGGTTTTGTTGGATATCTTTTGACTATTTAGTGGGTTCAATGTTTGGTTGTGTGTTTGGAGAGATGTCTCTTTGAAAAAGAGGCCAAATTAAGGCCTCATTCAATGTTGAAAGCTAGGTTTGGAATCAACAATCCAAAGGAGTTGGTATTTATTTTTTGATATGTGAAAGTAGGCCATGATGGGTGCCTGATTTGGGGATTTGTTGACAAGGTTTTTTGAGAAAATTGAAAGTTTTGACAAGAAAAGTCGGTTGCTTGACCTAGTAGGAAGACTAGGTAGAAGTTTGAAAATAAAGGAAGAATTAAGTTTTTGAGTTCCAAAGTGGATTGAATCCTTTTGAATGATGAATTTAAGTTATTTGACTACCATACATTGTATTAGTTTGTTGGAAAAAGCTTTTTTAAAGCTTTTAGCCATAGAAGTGAGGAAATGAACTATTTGATAAAATGATTTGGTAGACATGTATGGAAAATGTGGTAGCATAGAAAAGGCAATGAGCTATTTGAAAAATTACCTCAAAGAAATTGGGTATCATGGTGATGGAAATCACCATGCGATCACATTTTTTTGAGGCATTTTTTCAAAAAACTCATTTCCTTGTCTATGGTATTACCTAATATTATTCTTTCATATGTTCCTTCCAAACATCCATAACATAGACATGGAAGTGAATTGTTTGAGAAGATGCTGACCAGTAAAAAGTGGTCTCATGGAATTCCATGACAATAAAATGCAATTGGAAGCTACTCCTAGACTTATTACTTATGCTATGTGAATTAATTGCATCACTGCTTATGTTGACTTTCTAAACAACTATATGCAATTTAAATTTTACCATCTATCAACATCTAGTAATTAGTTATGGAATGTGAAGTATTGGTTTGAGTTTGAATGATGTGAAATGGAATGTAATAAAAAGTATGAATATAAACTACACAAATCTATTAAGTACAATTCATTAGTAAAACTCTTTATTCTATCACCTACATGTAGGTTTGAGTAAATCCACTAGCACTGGGAGGTGTTCCCTCGAAACGTCCAATATTAGCCTGTTCAACATCCAAATTCACATCTTAAAATACCATTCATAAAACAATGCTATTAACATGTAATAAATTTATAATTATTTGCTAGTTACATACCCCACCAATATGTGTACTATAGAAATAAGTAGGTGTGGGGCCAGTGTATCCAGTCTCAACATTGTGACTCTACAATTTTATTAAAATCATAAAACTAAATTAGTTAATCTTGAATTTCAAAATCAAAATTTAATAAATTTACTTTAATTAACATGCTAAATTTTACCTGAGTATCAATGCCATATGTCTCATGCAAAATTCCAGTGGCCCTCTCCATCTCCATAGCTATAGATGCATCTTGTGTAGCAACCTCTTGAGTGTTGGTGGGGTCATATGAACAAGTCACCTTGCAAGATTGACACACATGGGTTCGAAGACCACCACTCGAAGACTCCCTTGGATGGCATTGTAGACTAGGGCTAGTTTGTTGGATGAAACTATGGGTCCAAGTGTTGATCATTTGCAATGTCTCTACATTGGCACTCTCCTTCACAATAGAAGGCATAACAACGTGTTCATGAGGTGGCATAGTGAGAGCTCGTCTCCCTTTTTGCATAGGATCTAGTTGTGCATTGGGTCTATCTTGAGCTAACCCCCACCTCTCCCCTTGAAGTCCCTCATATCAAAATAATTTGGTATTTTGTTCAATATGAACTCACTGTATAGTTTCCTAAGGAAATACTGCGAGACTTCAGAATTGTTGCACAGTGGGTAATCAAAAACCATGGACCACCTATCATAAAAATAGTTTTTAATATTTTGGTGGTGGCACCAATGAATAGGAAACCTCTTTGCATTGAGGGTAATATTTTGATTTGTGTGTGGGTTAGTGAATAATGAGCATAAATCACCTTTTCTAATGTTTAAATCCTTTACATCTTTATATGATAGTTTATCTGTGTAATAAGCCCTAGCCATTTGCCTCTTATCTTTCCATCTAGTTATTTGTTTGCTAATTGAATCTACACTTTTTAATATATATTTCAATGAACTTTCTAGGGTCATTCTTTCCATGGTTGAACCATTTGGATCGCTCAACCGATTGATTAAATCCTCAATTTGTTTTTTGTTGTTCATAATTTCACTCATTAAATTTTGTTGAGTGTCGGGAGGGTGTTGAGTGATTGGTGGAGGATGTTGTTGTTGAGGATTTAGTTGCTCTGCTTATTGAGGATTTTGATGGTTTGCAGGTTGATTTTCATCTCATACAAATTCAAAAAAATAAATATCAAATATAGCCTAAAACTAACAAATTCAAAACAAAAAGAAAACAATCCTTACCTCTCACACCTCCTCCTCATCGTGACACCATCCTTGCAATGAAATAGCAACCATTGATGAATAATTTTTCAAAATACCTCCTCTTAGAATGTGAGCATGAAAAATGGGGGTTTTGGCCACGGGCAAAAGAAAAAACACAATTGAAATGCAAGAATGAATGCGTTTCACTTTTTTTTTTTGGTTTTAACATGTCATAATACGAGTACATTATAATGCGCTTGCATTATGGGCTCGTTGTGGATGAGCCTTAGGATTGACACACCAAGCCATTGCATGAGCTCATTATAACACACTCACATTATGACTTTTCAAAAAAAAAATTTAAAAGTGGCCACAAATTGGCTACCCATCTCCATGCACACACCCTAAGAATTCCCTATGAGATTATTAAGCATGCTAAGAAGATGAAAACATGATCAAAATAACATGAAATAACAAGTAAATGAACATGAAATCCTAATCTAAGCTACTCAAACCCAATCCCACAGGGGGATTGGTGTCACTTTGATGTGGAAAGTGGCCCTTTCCCAATCCCAATTTGATAAGCTCCAAGATCCTAATGAACAATGGTGATTTTGATGCAAAATGATAGTAGATTCAAGCTAAAATGATATGAAAAGCATGAAGTTGTGGATCAAAATGGATTTGATAAATGTTAATTTCCCTCAAAGATAGTCATAGCAATTGGATGATTGATGGATGAAATGAACATAATGACTTTGCATGAGTTGATGGAACCATATTGTGTAGAGAAAGCCTCTACTTATAGGATTCAAGGGTGGAAGAATGAGTGAATTTGGTGAATGTGAGAATAAACATAGGACCAATAGAATTGTGACACTTGTCACAAGGCTAATGGATGGAGGTGGAGCACATTTTAGAGAATGTGTAGAGTTAAGGTATGTAGGTGGATGTGTAAGAGGATGTAAGAGAATTAAATGAATATAACTGAAATATAAGAGAATGTTGTTGAAGGTGTAAAAGGGACAAGATGGCATATTAATGAGGATGTAAGAGAAGTTAATTCCTTTGGGAGGAAAAATCATGAAAAGGGGTTTTGTAAGAGGCTTAAATGTCTTTGGAAGAAGCATTGAAAACCTTGTAAGAAGTTTAAATGCCTTTGGGAGGGAAAGTCAACAAAAGGGTCTTTAAGGGAATTTTCCTTAGAATATGCCTTTGTGAGGATAAATAAAGTAATTACTTATTCAAAAGAATTGATTTTCTTGTGCAACTTGGTTAGTTGACCAATGGTTGACTTAACCTAGGGTGGGGTTAAAGGCTAGGGAAATGGGTAATGAAGATTAGGGGGTAATTAGGTTAATTAATTTAGAATTAATTAATCTAAGTGGTATCAGGGGTTTTTATGACATTTATTAAATAACTGGGTATATTTAAACAAATGAGAGGACATAGGGGATTTAATTAAATAATTTTATTTATTTAATTAAATTAGATGAACATTAGTGAATTAATCTAATAAATTACTTTATTTAATTAATAGTAGAAATTGATGAATTTAACAAAATAATAAGATTTATTTAATTAAATGGTTAGTATAGAGGTAATTTAGGAGGAAGTGATGTTAATTAATAAGAATTAGGTGATTGGATTGTTTGAGTGTCTACAATACTTAATAATAGAATAGTGTGGTTGTGAAGTTGATAAGTGTTAGGAGTTTTATGTTTGAATTTGGTGACAAATGATTCACCCCCCCTCTCAGTTATCCAATGCCTTTTAACAATTCGTATTAGAGATTTGGTTCTTTGGTGTAGAGCTTAACTGCTTAAGGAAGATATGATGGTGCATAAGCTAGAAATCCCTATGTTCGATGAATATGATTACAGTGACTAGAAAGTGTAAATGAGAGGATATATTATTTATCTTGGTTACAAGACCTAGAAGGATGTTGAGATGAAGTATGTTGCTTTGACGAGTGGTCCTACTACTATAGATGAGGTTTTTTCTTATGAGGAGAATGAAAAAGTGAGGTGTGCTATTTATAGTGCTTTAACCAAGACTGAGCAAACAAAAGTTATCTCTCTAGGCACTGCTTATGAAGTTGTAGTACCCCTCCAATTGCTACTATGAGTATCAGATTGCTTGTGTTTGTTTGCTAGTCGTTTAGCTATTTTGGATACTATATTGTATTGCTTCTAGTTATGACATTGATTGTTATGTTGGATGTTAAACTTTTTTGATGATTCATTGAATATTGAGATTATATGGTTAAGTTCGTATGAAGACATTATGATAAATGCATGTATGTTATGGATTTTTTTTTTTTTTTTTAATATGGTTATCATGGTGTGATTGATGTTTATGATATAATGATGCTTGTCAATCCTAGTGAAGAAGATAATGTAGCACTACTCACTTGTGATTACCCTGTTACATTGCGATTCTTCCTCACGGTGTGTTTTTCGATATATGATAATATGTTTAACAAGTGATGTTTCATGTAGAAATAGGTACTGGGTATCAACTCCACCTTCTTGTCAGGTTTGAGTGTACCCTAATCCAATGAAATTATGTTGAACCAGAGATAGTGTCAGGTCCTCGTTTAACCATTGTTCTTTATTGAACGAGTATCCATTTGTTGTCCATTGCCATTTATTGTTTTGCCTTGTATCGATTTTGTTTGTGTTATGTTATTTGGAAATTAATTATTGTTTAATTTAGTTAAATGATGCATTTGTTAATTTATTTGATTAAATGTGATATTATTGAGATGTCAAATTAAATAGTTGACTATGGTTTGATTTATTAAGTTAAATTAAACAAGTTATTTATTTTAAAAGAGAATGTTAATTTTGTGTAATGACAATTATTTTAATATAAATTTTTGAATTAATTGTACAAATAGGATTTATGTGAAAACTTGACAATTTAAAGGAGTTTATTTTCAATAAGTTTAAATATCTAAAAACATGAATTGAAGGATAATATCTTAGATATTTAATGAGTATAACTGATTGAGCAACTTTTGGAATGCATGATTACAATTAGTTAAGTTGTAACTTGAGGTAATTAATTGTATTAATAAGCTTTTGGGGGTTGCAATATCATGCACAATGAAATTTTCTGGAAGAAGGGGCATGACAGTTGTTTGGGAAATTTTTTTTGCACAGTAGTTTTCTGGAAAAATCTTCTCCTTTATTTATGGTAAAAGTTTGGAGACAGTGAATTCGATAAACTTGTGCTTTTGGGGAAAATAGAGGATTATGGAGTTTTGGTTCTTGCTTCAATCTTCGTTGGATTTGAGATTATAAATTAGGTTTTCTTATTTGTTTTGGCAATTTCTTATTTGATAATCTCTAAAAGTTAATCTTGAAATTAGTTTGCATTGGAGAAAGAATATACTACCTGTGTAAAAGAATTACCCAACTAAACTTACACATGCACAAAGAAATAATTAAAATGAGTTTTCTAAAATTAATGAAAAATGTTTATTGTAATCTATGGTTCTGTATTCTCTATTTCTACCTTGGAGATTCTAGATCTTTCCTCGTTTAATTGGTCTTGAGATCTAATTTCAATTCTCTTGAAATTCCCTATGCATGCGTATCTATCTAAAAACATATGTTTTTTTTTAGAAATTTTTTTGATTTCTTGACTGGAATACATATATTTGAAAATTTATTAAGATTATGTCAATCTACTCATGTCTATGATGGCACCCCCCTTTATAAATGGAAAGATTTTAAACGTCTGTAGTTTGTAACATTTTCAGGCCATTATTTAATCAGATCAACTCTAGTTGCAGCCTTCTATTTAACTTAATGTTATTTTGGTTGTCAATTTATTCTCCTCTTTCCATTGAAAATTGACCATTTAATTTGTCATTGCTCTGGTTTGAGACATCTGGGTGGTACCTTTAGATTCTTGCATTTTATTCTTACTGAGGAATCAAATTGGACGCTGCTTGTAGGATTCACCCCTAACTGATAATTAAACATTGTCATTTGTTATTATCTAGACAGTCAGATTCTCGATATCTCCTTGCAAAATGCATATTGGTTTTGTAGTCTTTGTGTAACGGTTAACATGCAATCTGAGTTATTTATAATAATGTTAATCATTTCCTTGATAACTCTTAGTGTGCTGGAAACCTAGCCATTGGCGGTGATTTCACCATGCGTGGCTTGGGGAATAAACTATTTTCTTTCTTTAATGAAGTTAGAGACTGAGTCCCTTCTAGTGAATATGGAGATTTGCATGATAAATATTAATTAAGTAATAGAATCTCTTATGTTGCATGGCTTTGGTAGTCTTGAGTTTTATTTCATACCCCTGCCATTAGCTATGACACTAAATGAGTTAGCAACATTAGTGTATACTTTGGAGCTAACTCCAGTTGCATTTTCAGGCCCATTATTCTTAACAACCTCAATGTCAACATAGAGAAGGGAGGAATATGATACAAAAGTTGGCTTTTAAGCTAGTTATGATGCTGCCTTTTTTTTGTTTTGGAGTTAAGCTTGTTGATGTTGTTTCTTACCTGCTAACTTATCGGCCAACCTGATTGGCTTTTACTTGGAGACTTCTCTCTCTTTTGCATGATATATGCTTAAATCTTAACACTATATTTATATATATCTTTCTATGTGGCCATTTTATGAATATTGTTGTTGATTACTTTTATTGCATAATCCTATCTCTTAGATAGTTTCTTTTAACCTCCTCAATATTGCCCACATGACATTGTCGTTGTTTTAAGTATTGATATTGAATTAGGGATGATTTTACCTTGTTTTTGGAGTTGAAACCTTGTTTAGTGAGTTAGCTCTTGCACCTTTTCCTTGGGCCTTTGTACAACTTAATTTTGACATTAAACATTTTCTCAACACTTCATTATGTTGTTCACTGCTACACACAATCTTGTTTGGTATTCTAATGGGGCTGATTATTGTGTCCTTGCCTGGTATTTTAACTTCAATTCTATTTCTTTTATCTTTTTATACTCCTATTGGTATGGAGTTGATGCTGAAAACCCAAGATTGACATTAGAGAACAAGTATTTTGAGAATCTCCTTGATTCTATTTCTGCTACAGCATTTGAAAACTAAAATATTGTTATGGTTTAATTCACCTCCTTGATTTCATTAGCAATCTGATTTAACTATAACACTTGAACATAAAATTGGTTGTCTTTGGTTTTAAGTTTATTCTCTTAAGCTTTGCTTGTTCTATATCATGGCACACAATTTCCTTAGCATGATGTATTTCCCTATTTTGATCAATGTGTTTACCAATTTTAATGGTAATTATTGTTTTGAAAATTGTGACATTACTTGAGTCTTTTGCTTTTATCTCTTAAATCATCCTCTGCTTATGAATTAGTAGATCTATTTTGGTTTGTTCATTTAGCATCAAATTGTTAGAGTATTCGCTGCCATTTTTTGGGAATTTGTAACCATAGGAAACTATGGTTATAAACTAGAACTTGAGCCTGAGTTAAACAGTGGTTATAACTGACAATGCCTGGGGCATATTTTCTCTTAGCTTGACATAATTATAGTGTTTGAGGTTCTGTTGGGTATTTTTTCTGTCTTATGCATCATCCTCTACATTTTACTTCTAGCAAACTATGTATTGTGCTTTGAATCCTTAGTTCTTAAGGAAATTTCCTTACCATTATTACCCTAGGTAATTTTCATGTTGTCTGGTAGCTGGCACCACAATATAGCGTTTATCTTAAACTTTTACATGCTTAGTTAAAGTTTCAATTTGCATGGTGTGCACATTACCATTGAAGATATATGTATGCTTAAGTTTTGACTAATTTTTGTTATTCTGTAATAATACTTTTATCATTGATTGTCATTTGATTTAAATGATAAAAGAAATTATCTATATTTGTTTGTAGATGCATATCATATTTAACTTTATTGAAATTATTATTTATATTAATTTCTTATATTAAAATTTGAAAGTATCTTAATGGTGATCAATTAAGTTGAAGTTTTATACTAGGAGATTGAAATTCTTTTAATTGTATATTGTCATAACAAGTTTGATATAAAAGAAATTGTTTTAGTATTGTGAAAAGAAAAATATTTAAGTTATGCATAGAGTGAGTATTTAAGCTTTAATCAGAAATAATTATAAAGGTATTTTTTGATATGCAAGAATTATAATTATCTGATTCGTAATGATAAAGGAATTATATTGTTCTTGTTGAAGAATGATCTTGGATGTAATATGCTCATGAAGATTTAGTGGATAAATTTGTTGGAATATGTTTATGATATTATTTGGGAATGTATATTGGTGAATATGAGTCCTTTTATTTTTGGAGGCTAGAGGGTTAATTTGAGGTATGAGCTTTTAATGCTCATTCATTGTTATTTTAAATACCATGTTCTACTTTGGGACTTTGCCATGCAAAATCTATTTGTTACCTTTGATGTGTTTGAACAGTTCCATAACTAGACCATCAATGATATATGTTTTATTATGGTGATGTTTTATACACATGTTGGTAGTCTATGATATTCTAATGTTGCATCATGTTTATAGGAAGAGTGGCTTGTGATAGGGCCTGGAACCCCAAGTGGTTTCCAGGGTAACCTATCATAGGTTTTAGTAATTCATTGAAAACTTTAACAAATAAACCTAGGATTCATTAAATATTTAAGATAAACGGAATGCCTCACCTAGTGCCTTAATACTTGTATAGATTAAGGGTAGGTTGAGAAGGCCTAGAATGGCTTAGTCACCTGCCTTGTCTTCCTAAAAGGTAATTTGACTCCACATAAGTTTTTCTAGGGGCCAGGAATCGGTAGAGATTGCTAGGGTAACTCTAGATGAGGGCCGGTAGTCTAGGAAGATTCATCAGGGTAACTTAGAACAAACTATGTGATGACACTCTATCCTAAAACATGCTTTTGGTCTCTTTTGTAGAGTCACCTTTGTTACCCTTGTAACCTCTGGGAGTTTATTAGTAATCACATAACCTGGATACTGTTATGTTGTTATGTGTTGTTAGCCATGTAATGTAATGTATGTTCTTTGTTGTGTGTTTGATTGTCTTCTGGACCTGTCACTATCTCCTAGCACAGAGGGAGTGGACCTTTGGGTTCCATGCGGTTGGGTGGAAACCGTGCTATACCTTCATTGGATACTCTTATAGATGACATTATACTTGTAGGTGGTTCTTGTTACTTCATTGATTGTGACAATGGACATTGAACATGTTTAGATGTGAATATTTGATATGAGGAGATCTATGTACCCTTATTGTATATTTACCTCATGTTTTTGAGTGTACTCTTTGTAACATCATTATGATGTATTGAGATTTATGAGAATCTCACTAGATGTAATTTGAATATATAAATGTCTTGATTGTTTAAGTTTTGAAAAGTGGATCATTCACAAATGTGATTTGTACTTGTGTTTTATGACCTTAATATTACAGAGTGATGTTCTTTATTATAATGTTTTAAGTAATGTCATCTTAGAATCCTTAGAATGTTTGTGTAATCGAATGATTTAAAAAAATTAAAATAAAATTTGGATAATTCACTACTTAATGCAATGTTTTATTGGATTCCTTGGCGGGGCATTACAAAAGTTTAGAAGAAGTTGGAAGATCTTTATGAAGGAAATGATAGAGTGAAATTGAAAAAGAAGCTAACAACAAAGCATAGATATGAGAATATAAAAATGGAAGAAAGAGAAGATACTACAAGCTATTTTCAAAGAATTGAGATGCCAAATAGCTATTTTAAGGGTGTTGATGGTTAGTTCCTTGTATCTCAGGTTAATGAAAGTTAGTTGTGGAACTGAAGAATGGGACATGTAAACTTTGATAATCTAGGTAGAATTAGTTCAAGAGATGTTGTCTAAGGTCTGCCTAAAATCATAATTCCTGCTAATACTATTTGCAAAAGTTATTATCTATGGAAATAGACAAGATGTAGTTTCAAAGGAAAAGAGAAAACTACTACCAAAATTTTGGAATTAATTCATATAGACCTCTATGGTCCTACTATAACAAGAAGCCTAAATGGTGACGAGTATTTCATACTCCTTATTGATGATTATTTTTTAATGACATGGGTTTCTTTTCTTAGAGAAATGACTCAGGCTCTAGATAGGTTTAAAGTTTTCAAAGCAAGAGTAGAAAATGAAGTGAACCAAAGAATCAAATGTTTAAGATCTGATAGAGGTAGAGAATTCACTTCTAGTGAGTTTAATGAATTTTGTGAAGAGCATGGCATGAATAGACACTTTTCTGCTCCAAGAACCCCTTAGTAGAATAGAGTGGTTGAGAGAAAGAATCAAACTGTTCAAGAAGTTGCAAGAACCATGTTGAAAGAAGAAAATGTACTTAATGTGTACTAGAGAGAGGTAATACACACTATTGTTTATGTTCTTAACAAAGTTCAAATTAGAGGTAACAACAAAAAAAATCCTTGAGTTATGGATTGGTAAGGTTCCTACTATGAAATTCTTTAAGGTGTTTGGAAGTAGATGTTACATTAAAAGAGATGATGAAAATCTTGGGAAGTTTGATGCTAGATGTTATGAAGGGATTTTCCTTGGATGTTCAACTACTAGCAAAGCATATAGATGCTTTAATAAAAGATTGAGGAAGATTGTTGAGAGTGTTAATGTGAAGGTTGATGAGGATGTGCACAAACCCATTGAGATAAATGAAGTTGAATCTGATGATACTATCTGCAGATAGGTACCTAAAGAGAATAAGGAGGAGGAATAAGAAGAAGATCAGATTGAAGAAGAAGAAGAAACTTTAGAACCTATTGTTAATACTCCTAAGTATGTCCAGAAGAATCATCCAGAAGAATAGATAATTGAAGATAAGAGTGAAGGTGTGAAGAAAATAAGTAAAGTAGCAGTTGAGGTAAGTCTACATGCTTACTTTCTAAAATAGAACATTAGTCTATATGTTAAGCATATTAAGATGAAATTTGGGTTAGAGCTATGAAAGAAGATTGCAGCAAATAGAGAAGAATTAGACATGGGAATTAGTTCCTAGACCTATGAATAAGAATGTAATTGGTTCAAACTGGGTGTTTAGGAATAAGTTGAATGAAAATGGTGAAGTTATAAGAAATAAAGCAAGAATTGTATGCAAGGGATACTCACAAGTTGAGGCATATAATTTGAAGAGACATTTTCCCTAGCGGAAAGAATGGAAGATATTAGGATCTTTTTGGCATTTCCTACCCACATGGATTTTAAGGTATATCAGATGGATGTCAAGTATGCATTTTTGAATGGTGAATTGGAAGAAGTATACATGGAGCAACCTAAAGGATTTTAGTTATCAGACAAACTAAATATGGTTTGTAAATTAAAGAAGGATTTGTATGGACTGAAACAAGCTCCCAAAGCATGGTATGCAAGATTGGATAGATACCTGACACAACAAGGATTCAACAAAAAATTCGCTAACAACAATCTCTACTTCAAAGTACAAGGTAACAAAATGTTGATAGTAGTAGTATATGTTGATGATATCATCTTTAGAGGAAATGAAAGTATGTGTAAGATATTTGTAGAGGTAATGCAAAAGGAATTTGAAATTCCCATGATTGGTGAGTTGAATTTCTTTCTTGGTCTTCAAGTAAATCAAACGGATAAAGGGATATTCTTTTCACAATCTAAGTATGTGAAAGAGTTGTTAAAGAAGTTTGGAATGGATGACTCCAAATCGGTTATTACTCCTATGGTGACCAAATATAATCTAAGTAAAAATGATGAATCTACTAAAGCTGATAAGAGTAAATAAAAATTTATTATTGGTTGACTATTGTATCTTATTGCTACCAGACCCGATATCATGCATGCAATATGTTTGGTTACCAGATTTCAAGTAGATCCTAAAGAAGCACATGTTACAACTATAAAGAGGATATTTGGATATCTTAAATGAACACCAAATTATGGCTTATGGTATCCTAAGGATGCTGATTTCACTTTAAGTGCTTATACTGATGTAGATTGGGCTGGTTGTGTGGATGACTGGAAGAGTACCAGTGGATGTGCTTTCTTTCTTGGTGGGAGATTGATTTCTTGGTTAAGTAAGAAAAATGATTGGTTTCTTTATCCACTATAAAGAAGAGTACATTGTTGTAGCATCGTGTTGCACATGGGTTTTGTGGATGAAACAAACTCTAAAAGATAATGGAGGGTATGTGTAGGATCATGATGGGCCAAAAAGTGGCAATATGATGGGTATGTGGTTGATGACTTTTTTTAACCCAAAATTGATGAAACAAAAATGGTTTTTAAAGGAGATTCTAAGCTTTCCACCAATATAAATTATTCTTTACTTTGAATTTATTAAGTAATTATTATTCATTTTCTATTCAAATTACGACTAAAGTCCTGATTGAAAGGCTGATTGAAAAAATTCTATAGCTTTCAAATGGTATCACATTTTTTAAATCCAAAACATGTGTCATATTCTATGCTTTGTATAATATAGGATTAAAAAAATAAAAAATGATTTTCTAAAGTTTTGACCAAGTTAAGGTGGTTAGACATACAAGTTTTTTATATTTTTTAAAAGTTGTAATAAAAAATCATAATTACTTACTTACTTGGAACAAAATTACAAAAAAATATGCATCACATCGAGACATGAGTCATCTACTTATATCCAAAATATTATAAAAATATATAATCATTTTATTTTGGTTAGGGTGGTCAAACAGACACCTAGTTCTTATTTTTTCCTTGAAATTTAAGTACTATTGCATTGAAATTTCAAATTTTCACCAAATAGATTTCTTTTTTTTTAAACAAACCTAGTAGTTTAGAAACTACATTCAATTTACTACAAATTCTATTCTTACATATATTTGAAATAATATAGATAACTTATTCAAATTTTTTACGTCAAGTTTCCTAACTCTGATTTTTCTCAAATTTTTGCCACTTAAGGGCCTATTTTTTCCATGATGATCCTGCACATACCCTGGAGTGGTATGTGATGAGCCTATTCCTATTTTCTGTGACAATACAAGTGCTACAAACATTTCAAAGAATTCAATAATGCATTCAAGAAAAAAACTTATATCTATCAAATATCATTTCCTAAGAGAGAAGGTGTTGGAGAACAAAGCTAGGCTAGAATATGTGTCAAAAAAGGAACAAATTGTAGATATATTCACTAAGGCTCTATTGAAGGATAATTTTGAGTATCTTAGGGAGAGGTTGGGTGCCATTGGCCCTCTGAACTAGCTGGACATGGAGGTGCATCATTCTAGTGGATTCACAAATTCTTCATTTATCTGGACTGATGAATGGGTCTACTCCGCAGGGGGATTATAAATTTTTCATTATTGCAGTATGAGTTGAATGGGTGCACTACTAAGGGGGAGTGATTAGAACTTTTGAGCTTTTCCATTGATGTCAAAGGGGGAGAGAGAGTCATGGAAAAAATTGTAAAAGAGAAAAGGAGAAAAGGTGTTCTCCCAGAATATTATGCAGGATGTTTAAAGGAGAATGTGGTCTTTGATGGTTTTTCACATAATGTGTTGCCATCAATGACAAAGGGGGAGATTGTTGCAAGTATGAGCAAGTTTGGTGGTGTTGTCGTTGATATCAACATAGTTCAGAATGATGCAGAATACATGTATAGTTGAGATGTTGTGAGTACATGGGGCTATCCTTATGATGTTGGAAATGTGTTAAAATGATGGGTTACCAAGTGCTTTTGAGAAAATTAATAAAGAGTGAAGTTAGAGTTATGTATGCGTTCAAAATGTGCTCCAATATGTGCTTCATGTTTCTTCTATGTTGATCCTATGCTCATACGGATATGAAGGTTTTTTGTTGGTGATCTGTTGGTGATATCTCTTGATTTGTTGCTACTGGTTTGATGGAAAGTGAAAGTTGTGTTCATCGGTGTGTGAACTATTTTGGAAAATTTGGTTATTTGTGGACTGGGAGAAATGTTTCTACTCCACACTCATCCACTATTTTTTTTTAGGTCTTGTAGATTTGGAATATGTCTTGTAATGATATTCTCTAGGTTTGCAAAGATGTTTGAGTTTTGGTGCTCCGAAAGATGAGCTTTAAAGTAAATTTGTTTGGGATTGCATATTCTAGATGGACTATTGGAAAGATTTTTGTTCTTAAGAGTTGTTACACCTGTTGCAGATGTATCTAGAAGTATCTAAGATGTGTTCTTGTGCATGATGAATCCTGTTATGTCATCCACATGTTATCTTATTGTTGAAAAGTGTGTACTTCAATGTTCATTTATATTTTCATTAGGTTTGGTTGACCTGGTGTTTATACTTCATATGTATAATTTAAAATTTAATTAAGGAAGTGTATGGTTGATCCAAGATGTTACTTTTGGTTTTGGTTAAGTGTTTAATTGGTCCACTCTAATTATTTTCCACTACGGGAATGTTGAGTTGCCGACCTAATTTGAATTTTTGAAATGAAATGTATGTGGCTGAACTTGGAGAATGTTTCTAAGGTTGAAGATGGTATAAATGTAATTCAAGTTGTGAAAGATTAAATCATACAAAGTAATGAAGTAAGCCACAAGTGAAGAGAAAAGTTGTGCGAAAGTGAGTTGAGGAAGTAGTATAGTTTCATTGTGTTAGATTCCTAAAAGTAGTGAGCTGATGGATTTTGCAATCTTCTAATCAAGGCTACATATGTGTGCAAATTGTTGTGGTGGATCTTTCTATTATATTTTGTATTTATAGGAAATGAGCCTCCAAGTTGGATAGTGATTCCTTCCTATATGCAGTGAGCCTTTGTATCTAGACAATGAGTCCTATTATAGGCAGTGATCCATGGGTAGTGAGCCTCTTGTATTCAGTTTTTCTATCACTTTATATTGTGAGTTAATCCTCACCATGATTTTTCCCTTATTATGTTTTCCACATAAATTTGGCATTCATTGTGTTGATTTTACTTTCTATTATTTGCATTTCATGTTCATACTTAATAACAAAATAGTGTGGTTGTAAATTTGATAAGTGTTGGGAGTTTTATGTTTAAATTTGGTGACAACTGATTTAGCCCCACCTCTCATTTGTCTTGTTCCTTTTAAGATAAGAGGTGAGGTGGATGGAGAGATCAACATCGGGTGGTGAATATATGATGGGTGGAAGAGAAGAATTAGAGGAAGAAGATAGTGGAGGAGAAGAAGTTAAAGTGGGTGGATGTGAATGAATGAGATGATGGAGCTTATGCATCCTTGGGTAGAGACAACTCCTCCTTGATTATTTCCATCACAATGGTGTGAATTTTATTTGATTTCTTCAACGTCATCCTACTATTTTCTATACCTTTTCTCTTGTAAGTTACATGTGGCTCCTCTATTGGATATCACCTAGTCACCTCTTTTCTCTTTTCGGCTCTTTTTTTTGGAGGAGACAAGGCACTTTTTCTAGAAGAACTTGTTTTTGATGATTCTCGTTCATGCTCTTCCTTATCAAATTTCTACTCATCATTGATGTCTTAGGCCTTGTCTTCATCCATCTTAATGTAGGTGAGCTTAACATCTTGTTTTTCTAGGAGAGAAACAAATGCCTTGACCCACCTCTTCGTCCTTCTCCACATCAGATGAGTGATAACACAAACATCAATTTCCCCGTCCTCTACCCATTCCAATAATAGAAGAGGCAAGTTGACTAATTTAATATGGGCATCCTCATCAAGAACATTCTCATCTTATTTTAATTGATCGAGCATCATGTATAGATTGAGAGTACAAATAAATTTGAGAGACACTCTCATGTACATTATCTTTTTCACTTCATGATTATTCTCACAGCTCACCCATAAATCCTCAATGTACAACCAGTGTGTGCGCTACTTCCCATTATATTTTTGCA
This sequence comes from Sequoia sempervirens, assembly GCA_007258455.2. Taxonomy (NCBI): domain Eukaryota; kingdom Viridiplantae; phylum Streptophyta; class Pinopsida; order Cupressales; family Cupressaceae; genus Sequoia; species Sequoia sempervirens. Next base: position 61,909 of record VDFB02294567.1, on the reverse strand, counting down.
TCTTTCCTACAAGATTAGCAAAACCTCACACACTATGAGCCATAAACCAATACTCCTAGATTTCCTTGTCAAAATTCTCTAAAGATGGGGCTGAAGGGGAATCACACAATTCTTTTTCTCAAGTCATAGGATATGGAACCCCAACTCCATGCTTCAATTACAAAAAATAATGGGAAGCACCACACTACCTAGTCAATTCCAACAACACAATCTTATCCATTGGGTACCTTGGTCACCTATAAGGTACATCGAAGAATCCTTTGATCTTAAAATATGTGAACTTTGGGAACTAAATAAAAAAAATACCCAAACATCTGTATCATACCCTTTACAGAGTAAGATAACCATGTTCCAAAATCTCCCTACAATGATATGATGATATGCATTGTGAAAGAATTATTTACTATTTTTTAATAACACTTGAAATTCTTGCATTACAATTGTAGGTATCATTCATAAAAAATGTAATCATCAAGACATGTCCCAAAGTTTCCTTTGTAAGTGAGATCCCTATATGGAAAGTTATCCACTAAGAGGTAGATGACATATGAACTCATATAAAGTTCAAAATATTTCTTTACCATAAATAACTGTTCATGCAAGTTTTCACTAATAATTTTATCCCAATCAAACTTTATTTATCCTCAATAAAGAAGTGCATTCATTCATCAAATGTGGAGGCAATGGGAAACCCTGTAACCTTTCTTAGTAAAGTAACCAGATCATTGGTTTTTGTTGAACAAGACAACCAAGAGGGGGGGTGAATTAGTTGTATCAAATTCTAACCTTTAAAAAATTCACTAGAACTTAGATCAATCACAAATCCTTTACTCTACTAAAATAATTAAACATTAAATGCAATGGCAGAAATTGAAAAGCATCACACAAACATAGTAACACTAGATTTATGTGGAAAACCTAATAAGGGAAACACCATGGTGAGGATGAGCTCACAATATAAATAATATCAAAATAGATTACAAAGGCTCACTTCTAGAGAAAGGATCAATGCCAAAGAAGGGCTCATTTCCAAAACATGACTAACCGTCTAGATCAATATTTGCTGTCCAACAAGGGTTAACGACTCGAAGGGATCACTGCCATAGAGATACAAAGAAGATAGAAGAGATATGTTATAGAGAGAAGACGATCTCAATGTAATAGATATTTACACCATGATTTTATCAAACACTTGCAAACATGCATGAATGATAGAGTACCTTCTACTCACTACATCTAGAAACTCAACAATTAGACTTTGCATTGATCTACCACACTAATATAGCATACACACACTATTTCACATCCTTTTCACATCTATATTCTCTATTTCTTTTCTATTATCTCCTTGTACATATTTCATCAATAACTCATCCTATATTTATACTGTATTCAACTTTGAAACATATCTAAACTCAATCATCCATTGTTTAAATTCAAATTAGGTCAACACCAAAATATTCTAGGGTGGAATTAGAATGAGGGTGACCAAAAGCTCCATGGTGCCAAATAGATCCAAAATTAAGTTTAAAATTTAAATACCTCATGTTAATGTAATTCTTGAGTTCCTTTCTATATTGTTATATGTTATCTCCCAATTAGAATATTGTAATTGTGACAATTATGCATGTTGGTATACTCTATAAGTTGGTTTGGTAGTGTTGTATGGTAACGCTCAACTAGATTACTATTATTGTAAGAACTTGTTTATGTTGGTCTACATTGTAAGTTGTTGATCTTTTTTGTCTTCCTTTCTTTCATAGTCATCTTCTAGAATGTTATTTATTCTATTTGTAATATTTTTATATAGCTTTGTTCAATACAAAAATAATAATAATTAATGTTGGTTGTAAGAATTTTGAGATCATGAAATTGTGTTTGAGCCATGTGAGAGTTTTCCATCTGTGTCACTATTGCTAGCAAATTATCTATCTTTGTTTTCACCTTCTTCTTTTTTCATTTTTTGGTTTAATCAATATAAACATTTCTTTTGTTCTTAAATTCCTCATTTAAGTTTAATTAGCAATAATTTATCTTCTTTTTTTCTTTAATTCCTTTAAGGTTTATAAGTGAGCAAGGAAATTGGTCTTTATTATTTTTTATAATTACTACAACTTGCATCACCTCCTTTTTCCTTCCAATAGTATCATATACTAACATTGGTTTTAGTGTTTTTACCATATTTTCAATCAATAATTATAATATTTATTTTTTGGGGTAGTTTTAGATGTTATTGTCTTTTCACCCTCCTTAACTTCAATATTCAAGTGTTTTGGATGGGGCCTTCTTTATTAGTTATTTTATTATTATCTTGTATTTTATAAATTCATATTTTTTAGTGTCGTCCACTCTTTTCCATGTTCATTCCATGAGTCTCTATATTCCTTCTTAAATTGTCGGGTATCAATATTTCTTCTTTTAAATTGATCATCTCCTAGTGTTCATTTGTAGGCATGAAGATAATATCCCTCATTTTATATACTATTTTACTAATGATTTTGTCATTAATTAAGAAGGAAAATGCATGGAAAAAATATTCTAGTGAACCAACAATTTGGGGTGCAATGGGAGAGGAAGGTTCTATGTCCTTCTGTTACACTTTTAGGATATTTCGCCTAAAAGGAGAGAGATAGAATCCTCTAGGCCACACTACACCAAGGAAAAAATTGAAGGTCTCACTCAAATATAGATTAGCTAAACTTAAATGAAATGTGTAAATGATGAAAGAGACTAATTATGAATGAAAAATGTAATGTTTGAAAACATAATGTGATATGCAAAAAATGAACTAAACATGAACATATACATAAACAGAAAAGTAAAGGCTGAAATTAAGTGCACCTAGGAAAGATTCAAAGAATCTAGAATGTTTTGGATGCTATCTAAAATTATTGAAAATCAACAATGGCACTCATTCATCCAAGGTGGTGAATTAGTCCTACTCCTGGTGAAAAATTGTTGAGAACAAGTTTCTAACTGTCGGGATCCAGAATCTAACAAAAAATAGATTTTCAATCCTAAGGGGGGATTCATTCACCACAAGTGGTGAATCAGTCCTCTCCCAAAATTCTGAGAAATCAGGAGACAACTCTGCAACACCATATCTTGAAATGTCTGCTTGTTGGGGTGCCAAGGTCAAATCTGTAGAAAACAAACAAAATACCTTCTTCAAGATTGAAATATGATTGATTTGACTTGAAACACCTAGTTGACTTGTTGATCAATCTTCAATCACCTAAATGTTTTTTAAATTTACATACACAAGTCTACAAATACACATGCAAGTGGGAAAAATGGTTGAGGGTTACCAAATGGGGGTTTTCCTTGGTCAAACCCCACTTTGGTAATCAAATCCTTAGTGAAATAATGAAATGAAAGTGAATGATAAATGAATAACATGTAAATCCTATCAACTTACCAAACCCTTGTTGAAGAAATATGAAGATAAAGCAATGGAAACTCCAAAGTACTTGATAAATGCTTGATAAAAAGATGTGAAATGCGTGAAGGCAATGATGAATGAATGCTTGAATGATTTGAGATGAGCTTGGGGGTGAATAACGAGAGAAATAACTTATTTATACATTGATAATACAACATCACTGACCGACATCAAGTGATTTTTGAATAAAAACCAAAATAAAATTTGTAATATTTTGAATTTGGAGCCAAGGGGGACTCATTCACCACCCATGGCAAATGGGTCCCACCCTAGGCTTGAGAAAGGGTGTCATAATTTAAAGTGCATTTAATATTGTTTGTCAGGTTTAAATTCAACAAATCACTTAATTAAGTCTTATGAGTGCATAAAGGGGTCCTAAGAGACATGAGAAATATGTAAATAAGGGAAATGTGCATAGAAAAGTATGAATCTTTGACTTGATGATGAATAAAAAGGTGATTTTTTAGGTGAATTATATTAAATAGAGTCTAAAAAGTGTAGAAATGTTTTACAACACTTCACAACAATATCACAAGACCTCAATCAATTGAATATTTGTAGTTTAATGTACATACTTAGGTCATATTACATCATTAAATCAAGCAAAATAGATCAAATACTATGAAAGTAGGACCTAAATTACCATGAATGTAATGGCCCGCCACGTAACCTTAGAGGACAATGCAAACACAACGAAGCTTTACAATTATTTTTTAAATGTGTAATTAATAAAAAGTAAAGTGAATTACACTTAACACACACATCCTCTAAGGTACACGAAAATGCTTACGTTATAATCACATAATATACAAAAATAACTAATCCATAGCATATAAATAATACTCATGAAATAAATAACATACATCCAAAGCATTAAATTCATCTCATAAGATACAAAGTACATTAAATAATCATTCATAGATTGCATTCTTTCAATATAGTAGTTACAAGACTCATTTCCAAAATGAGGAAGATCATACAATAATGTTACAATGACAATGATACAAGAATCCTCCTCAAATACAAATGGTGAGTAGTACATATACATAGGAGTCCAACTAATACAAAAGAAAATAAGAGATGGAACATATCAACTAGAACATACAAGCTCTCTAATCTAGAAGATCCCACCATCACAAACATGAAATGGGAACCCAACGAAGTAAGGTAGACATTCCACCCAACCAAGTGGTACCCGAGGACAATCCCCCATGCTAGGAGATAGTAAAAGGGCTTCCGAGGCAAAACCAACAAACTCTAAACATAGGAAACACACAATAATATACCATACAAGAATAATGCATACATAACGGTTACATTGCTTCCAGAGTAAAATAATCAAGTATACCCATTGAATGTAACAATAGTTGTTATAGGAGGAGTGTTATCACAAAGCTGTATGGGTTATCCCAGCAGATCTTCCTAGGCCCCAACCCCCATCTTGGGTTATCCTGATAGGCTCTCATGACCCCCGGTCCCACATGAAAACTGATGCAAAATCAAATATCTTTCAAAGGGACAAGATAACAATCTTGCCATTCTAGGCCTTCTGTAGTAGCCCTCCGTCTATGATAACATCATGTTGTTTTTCGAGTGTGGGAGGTAAGGTATTGTCTGATTTTAATTTGTTTTATTGTTGTTTTGGGTCTAGGTAACGATTTTAGCATATGATTTACTCAATTTTTAAACGCTTTTAATTACTTTATACATTAAAATGAATTATTGTGTAAATAGGGTACTATGATAAATGAACACCCTTGCAATAAATAATAATATGATAAATAGATTAAAATACAATGCATTAATGTGTTAGTTTCTAATCAAGATCTAAATATAGAATATTGCATGTGAGTATTGCGAGTCAAGTTAGAGAATGCTCCTTAATTTTTTTTGAAAACGTCTTCTTTCTAGGAGGAATGACTTTAATTGCATCCCAATTATAATTGGTTGTGGATGAGCATTGTTGGTGGCATGTAACGGTTCTGGTAACCGCTCTGCATGGAGGATTTCAACCGAAATTTTCAAGACTCGGGGTAACTAAGGTGAGAAGGGGGAAAGAGTTTACGGGGTGGATATTATGGAAGATCTGGGATGTTATGAATTTGTGCAGAGGATTTCGTAGGTTTTGGGCGTTGCAAAAGGAAAGGTGTTAAGGAATAACAATTCACAAGCATGGAAAAGGGAACCTTGGCAAATGGATCTTGCAACATCGATGGTTGATTCTGCCATTATATGAGGGAAACTTCCTATGCATTATAAGCATGACCATGCATACACACAAGGAGGATATAATAATGTAAGGGAGGAGATAATAATGTAGTAGGGATTGAATACTGCAGATACCAATCTATTGCTAAATCAATCGAACAAGGCCTTTATATAGACAGGCTTGTGAGGAGGGTGGTCTTACAATGGAAATGAAGTCTACAATGAAGATAAGGGCCGATAGAACACAAGAATAATATTCAAGCAACCCGTGTTGATATATTTTACCAGTTGAGACATTGATATTGTTTTGATTGATCCAGCTCAATCACAAGGAATATTATTTTCATTTAGGCGTTCCAAGATTTCTATTTCTCCAGTGTCCAATCATTTCCAAAATAAAGGAATTTCGGTGTTTCAAAAATAAGATCGAAATGCAAAAGTTTTGTGGGAAAATATTTTCTAGATTTAATAGAGCAGATCGAAATGATTTGAAAACATGATAGGAGTGGGTGCATAGAAGCTATCAATGATATCAAGAGTTGCTTGCAAGGAACCAATTTAGAGCCGACTGCAAGGCTTGAAGAAAATTCATAGAGGACTCGACAGGATACTAAAAGTCTTTCATCAAAACTGGTGGCTGGCTCCCCACGGTATGCATTATGCAATTTTTAACTCCTCTCTCCTCATAGCTTTATATTTCATGGAGGTATCATGTTCAGTCACCCTTTCTAATTATTCATTGTTAAATCTTGCAAATCTGTCGATTTCATGTGCTTTAAGTTTCTGAAACCCACAGCTGTGGAAATTGGCTTTATGTCTATTTATGGCAACTGCTTAAAAGTTCCTCAGGTAGTCCTGAAACATTGAGCCTTATCTTTGTTTGCACATAATGTATTCATATCTGGCGTAGCTTTTATTTCAACTTCTATTTTTGACAAACTATCCCTTTGGTTTTGCTTCAAAGGATGTTCTCACTCTATCCCCAAGATAGCCATCACAGGAATGAAGGTCAACCGTGCACACCTTATAACCAGCTTCTTATGTAATGTTTAAAAGGTTACTAATGAGAGAAGTATCCGTGGCCCTCACTCACCAACCTTCTCAACTGCATGCACCTTGAACATTTACAAAGCTTTTAGAGTTGGGGGCATTCATGAGAACTTCACTAATTCATCGATTTTGAAGATTTCGAGACCTTCCTTGCAAAGTCCTTTTTACGCACATGCTGCAATATTTGAAAATAGAATGGGTTAGAGTGTTTCTTTAATTCAAAAATTTTGAGAGCTTCCTTGTAAAATCCATTCCTTTTTTGCACTTAACCTGCGCCCGTGTGCATTCCTTGAGTTCACATTTCTTTGAGGAAACTCTGTCAAATGTTTCACATGCTTTGGCTATGATCAGCATTTTTCATACATGTTTTCGAGGACATCTACAAATCAACATCTCATAGAATTCCTCTATCCTTTGTATTTTGATGAATGTCTTTAACCTATTCCAAAGCTCACTTGTTGGCACGGTAGATAGGATGCGGGCATCAGACATTTTCATCTGCTAATTTGCACTTGATTGAAAGTATCTTGAGTTTTTTTCTATTTCCCCACCCATGTTATGCATGCTCTGCTAGCATCGCTTTCCATGGGTTTTGTAGGATGCATAGGTTTAAATAATATCTCTGATTTCATTGTCAACCTGTCAAAGCTGCGACACTTGAACATAATATGAAGTTTAAATGATTAAATAACCAGTTGATTTTACTGTCAATCTATCACAGTTGCAGTACTTGAAAATAATGAAAATAATGCAAGTAGATGGCGATATTTCCAAATTCCAATATTCACTTTCTTATATACCTGGCAACCTGTCACAGTTTCTGCATTTAGAGTTGAGGCATTGTACAGAATTAAATAGCTTCCTTGAAACCATCGACCACCTTTCACAGCTGCAGATTTTAGACTTACAAGTTGCAGTAAATTAAATAGTCTCTTTAATTCCATTGTCAACCTGTCTCAGCCGCGCACCCTCATGTCTTCTCTTGTCACTACTCTTGCAGTTTCCTCTCTGGAGGATGCTTAAATTAGAATGGAGGAGGTTTTGGAATGGCTCATGACACTCACCCTTTGGACACCTTTGGTAGGCGTTGTTATGCTGGGCAGTCGATATTTATTTGCTTTAATCTTTTCTTTCTGCTTTGCATGATAATATGACTTGATATGTTCTGAGGCATGGTTTTGTAGATAGAAAAGCTTTCCTTTTAGGTTAGTAATTGTATATAATGATGGTCACGTATCATTCAATTGAAACTCTAACCATACGAATCTTATTGTCAGACAGGAATGTAACTTTCAGTCCCTCATTTTTGCCTTTTGTATTGTATATTGTGAGGAGATTAAAATCTGGGTTATTCAAATAATTGTAAACTATAAATATACTGCTTTATTACCATCTTTGTATGATAAACTAGAGGTCTTATTTATAGGTTAATACACTCAGTTGAAATGCAAATAAGGTCTTTGGAATGTTTTGTAATTTAGATAATTTGTAATTTATATAATAATAATAATAATACTTAAGTATTTTGGACTAGAGGAATATATATATATATATATATATAATGAATGAATTTAATAGTTGTGTTAAGTAAGCACTTGAAGAAGTTGAAGATAAAAATTTTCAAATCGGACGTGTTCTTCTTTCTATAATGGTAAAATTTGGTCTTTTTGTAGTTAGTGTTTAGATAAAAGATGGTTTATATTATTAGGGTGAAATGGATTAGAAAATATTATTTAAAAGAGTATAAAATTTAGGGCATAGCACTTATAGTAAAATGCTAATTTGACATCGAGGTAGCTACTAGAGAATTCAATTATATTAAAATGACATCAAGATTAATGTTGTGGATGATGGTTTATAGCAAATGATGAGCTTAGTAATATTACGTCAATTAGAAGAATTAATTTGAAATAGGAAGAAAGTATAATGTCAGTTTGATGGAAGGTCTTTTTCTTAATAAACATATTCTTACCCCCTCATAGGTTGATTATGATTGGCTAATGGATACTCTTGGAAAATAGGTAATGAAATCTTACATGTTTATTCTTGAGACCTAGGAATTGTTATGTGAAATGAACATTTTTGTATAAACATTCATTCATGTAATTGTGTGACGTGAATATTAGTGTGATTGTTTTATATTTATAAGTTTATGAAGTAGATAGGGATATATTGAAGATATGAAAATTTCTTGGTTAGCATAGTTTTATTTTGGTAATGAGGAGAATTCATAGTTGTAAGAGTTGATTGTTTATATTTGGATAAATGTAGGGTTTATGTAAAATAGATGATTTTCTAAATGATTACTATCTCCATATTCCCTTCTTCGTAAATTCTCTATAAGGATGCTTACTCGTTTTCACGATTGATTTGATGATTTGAGCCGATTTATTTGTATCAAGTTGATTATGTATTTTAGTTTTGTTTATGGAGGGAGCTCATTGGTGTCATAAGGTTGTGATTAGATTTTGGTCCTTGTAGATGGATAGAAAGTGTTTGTTTGATTATTGTTGTTCCTTAAGTGTATCCCCGTGTTTGATGATTGTTATGATGAATTTATTTCGATGTATCTTTTGAGTTGTATGGTTTTCATAGGTGATTTTATTCATTGGGTTCACAATTGGTTAATGTTATCTTTGTCATGATTGATGGTTCTGCTTGAGTTGTTAATGAGTCAAATTGAAAAGTTCTTTGAATTATGGGTATTCCAAGAGGAGAAAATAGAGGTTTCCCTTGGATTTCTGATTTAGTTCATATTGAAGTTGTTGATGTTGTTTAAGTGAAGTTGTTGATCTTATTTTGATGTATTCTCTCATCATATTTGAATTGAAAATAGTTCTTCGAGGTTTTTCTTTTATTGTTTTCATATTTTCATGGGGAAACCCTAGTGTAACTTTTTGAGAATCTTCCAGAGGCTCATTTTTATGGTTGGTCAATGTTCTCTCTCTATGTGCCTTGATGTGGCAAGTGCCTTGATTTTTGGAATTTAAAAGGGTTGTACATGAATCATTGAGATTTAGATTATGTATTTATGGAAAGATGGGTAATGCCTTGCATGCTTCTCTGTTGTGATCTAATGTACTTGTTATGTTGTACAACCCTTGGATTTGGTTTTTATGTTTTGAGTGTCTAGAGTGAGAGTGGCTCTAAGTGGGTAGTTGGCGCACAAAGCAGCGCTAGGATAGCCCTCATTAGAGTGAATTTAAGAAGTGATAATTTAAATAATTAACTAGGGGATGGGTAGAATCACATTAAAAAGATAATTGATGCCTCATCCGCCGTTTAGTGCTATCACAGGCTAAAGGGGATTGAGAAGGCCATGGTTGGCAAGATCATTACCTTGTCTTCATGAAAGGTTAACGATTCCGCATGAGCAACCCTATGGAGCGGCACCTTGAGATAGGTAGTCTGGATAACCATAGATGGAGGCGGCTCCTAGTGCTCGGATTGCCTGGATAATTCGTCAGTAGACGGAGGCGGCACGTTGCGATAAGGTAGTCTGGAGAATCCATGTTAAGCCATGTGATGACACTCTCCTCTAACACTCCTTATTATGTTGCTTCTTTGGAAATCCTCTGGAAGTGGTTCTTTGTCTTGAATTGATGGATCATAGTGTAAGCGTGTAAAAGGGGAAAACTAAGTAAACAATGCCTCTACGCTTCTAAATAAGATATTGCATCTAAGATTAAGAAATTTAAACTAAATTAAACTACAAAATCTACAAAAATTTATCCTATTGCTTTCTAACTCTAAAGACTGAACTAATTTATTTAGCTCTCAGATTCTTAAGCTAATTAAACTATTTAGTGACACTTAGAGAATGAGAAATTAAACTAAGATGATTCTAATATGATTTAAGTATGCAATTCTGTGCTAATGGCGGCCATGGCTATGGATGTGTCCTTGAGAGTAAGACTGCATTCATTGGGATCCTTTTCTTGTAGCCCAAGAGCTATATTTATAGCTTTCACGGCAGCACAATTGCACAGGAAACCGGGATGAGGGGCTGTGATTCCCTCTGGAGAATCCAAAGGCATGGGATGAGAAGAAGGAGCTAATCATGGAGAATGGTTTCTCCCCATGAAAACACCAGGCAAGATAAGAGGGAAGGTGGGTGGAAGGTTGTTGAGAGAACTTCCTGCAAATTTTCCCTGAAGCTTTCTCGTGAATGGCAGTGCCATTAATTTCATTGGTGGGGAAATAAATATTTATTGGTGAGGGAATAGTGCAAACTTTATGCAATAAATTTAAATAATTTTAATTTATTTAAATTTAGCAAAAATGAGGAATAAATAATTTAATAAATAAAACTATAGGGTTTGGTTTTATTAAATTAAAGGAGAGTGATAATTAAATAAAAGATTTTTGACAATCTTTATTTAATTAAGAGGAAATGTGAAATTAAATAACACGAATTATTTAAATTGTGTATTTAATTTTAAGATAAAAAGAGATAATGATAATAATTGAATAAAACAAAGTTTTTAATTTTGTTTATTTAATTAAGAGAGAATTAATGTGATAATAATTAAATAAAACAAAGTTTTTAATTTTGTTTATTTAATTAGGAAAGAAAAATAGGAGAATTTGATAAATGAACTTAATATAAATAAATATTCTTATTTATTTATTAAGTAGAAGAATTTTAAGATTAATTAATCAAATAAGGCGTATTCGGTTAATTGGATTCTCCAGACCATTTTTAGGTGTCTACATTTTGCCCCTCTTTGAAGTGATGTGTTTACACAGTGTTTCAAAGAATGTTTTTGCTTCGGCCGCCAGTATTGACGATTAAACATGCCCCAGACCTGCCCCAGATGATAAATTTCAAAAAGATAGTGATATATGCCCCTCGGGAAATAAATTGGTGAATTTCGGATTTTTTTATGAATTTTCAAAATTTTGAATTTTTATGATGGTTTGATGATGAATTGATGAAGAAAAATTTTATCTCTCGACAAGATTGTAAATGCCCCAGTAATTGAGAAGAATTAATTCCTCAGAATGAGAAATAAATAAATCACACAAAATTTCCCCAAAAATAGCCTATAAATGCTCCAAAGGTCATTTTCAAAAGTCATTTGTGCATTGACTTTTACAAACTTTGAGATAGAGACCCTTCAGAGCATTCAGAGCTAGGATGCCGATCCCATACCACACCCATTGACTCGAGCGTGTGCGCCGTCACCAGCGTCCAGCCGATTATGGTCCTCCGGTATGTACCTCAAACTTTTCTCGTAATTTGTGCCATTGATTTTTGATGTATTTGCACATGATTTTTAGTTTTAGCGCGCACGGAACGCGGTGTACCGCGTCCGTGCGCTGTTGTAGCGCGTCATAGATTTAGCGCGTCTGGTCACTGTTATAGCGTGCCTGGTTTCTGTTCCAGGGTGCCATTTCTTTTCAGTTAAAGTCATTTATTTCATCTGGATCCGACGCGTCCACGGCCAGATTTCTTTTATTTCTTTCTGTTTGGTTAAAATTTACCAATCTTAGGGTAGAAACATTAAAATTTACCAATCCTAGGATAGAAATGGTTAAATTTTTATCAATCCTAGGATAGAAATGGATTAAAAATGTACCAATCCTAGGATAGAAACATCACACTTCTATTTTGAGGTTTTAAAATTGAACATTTTGCTTGTCATGGAGCAATATCTCCATTAGAAGTAAATCATTTGTCTTTTGGGCTTAAAAAGAACACAATCTTGCTGTGTTTGGGTGACAGGTTTATGCTCTCCCCTTAACTGGGTGCATCAGAATACCAGACTCACCACTTACTTTATGCATTTTATGCTTTTGTTAAAACCTTTAGACATGCCTGCCGTAGTGGGAAAAAGTACTCACCCTACGGGAACGACCTAAGTGGGGACAGCCAAAAGCCATGGTATTCCAACCCACTTTAAAATTTATGTGAATTTGGGGAAACTCTCTTTCAACGGAAGTGCGCAGGATAACCATCCCCAAAATCTTTGTTTTAAAGATTGGGAGGTCTCTCGAGGGAGTTTATCCATTTGCCGCTCCGAACGGAAACCATATCTAAGAACCTAGAACTAGAAGCATGCTTGTCAGTTTCCGAACATTGTAATACTCGGCGGTGCAGGGGCGGGGAAGAATCTACCCTCAAGCACTCACCATATAATTGCCAAGGACTATTTGCTCAGGGGATCCGGTATCCACTTCCGTCACTTTGAGTACGCACCTGGAAAAGACAAAAACACGAGCGCCCTCTAGGGGGTGACATGGCTGTGTGAGTCGACGCAATTCCAAGCTGTGGGCCGTTCGAGTATATAACGATGACCTTTTGTCTCTAGGAGTGAGTTTGTTTGAATTGTCTTATCTTGTTATCAAACCGGTAAAAATCAAGAAGAATCATTGATTCTTGAGAACATACACTACTTGTTTAGATTCTAGGATTTTAAAACCATTCTATTCTTGATTGCTGTGTTTTCTGTCATTAAACTCAGATAAGATCATCACAAAAATCCTAAAAAAATCAAAACACTTGTGGATTTCTCATGATTCGAGATTGGGTATCCACCAAGTTTGTCAAGAAATCTCTTGCCAAACGAATCCGAAAACCAAAAAGGACACTTGCCTACAAACAACTCCTAAGAAAACAAAGGTTTCTATATCAAAGCAGGAAAGTTCTACTCCAACATAGAACCTTTATTCATAGGTATCACGATTTCTCTAGAGGTTATACAGACGACTACGCCGTAGCTCCCTTAGACTCACAAGCATACTTTCAAAGAAGAGCTCTTAGGCAACATCACAATCATAGTCAGATAATTCATCCTGAATACATCCCACAACCGGCCATCCAATATGATACCAGACCAAGTGAGTTTCATAGAATAAGGTAATTTTGTCTTAAACCCCTTCAGGTCATAGTTTCAGCGCGCCCGGTTTTTGTTTCAGCGCGCCTGAGTTCTGTTTCAGCGCGCCTAGTCTCTGTTTTAGCGCGCCCGGTATCTATTTTAGCGCGCCCGGTTTCTGTTTCAGCGCGCCCGGTTTATATTTCAGCGCGCCTAGTCTCTGTTTTAGCGTGCCTAGTCTCTGTTTTAGCGCGCCCGGTATCTATTTTAGCGCGCCATAAAACCCAAAAAATAGAGAGTTAATAGGACATTCTGTCAGCTTGCCCATATCAAATACAAGGTTTCTATCAGTTCAAAACATTTTTTTTACAGTCCAGAACACAATAGTCATACAAAAAGAAAAAGCTTTACCCCTATACCTAAATCTTGCAGCATCTTGCATAGTGTCGTTATCACCAAAATCTAAGATTTTCTGTCAAAATTTCCTATCAAGGATTCTATCATCCTTTCATCACGAAACTAGACAAAACAAAATCAGATTTTAAATCAACAACTTGACACTTATCCAATCAAATCCAAGATCAAAGTCTAGGGTAAACCTTTTAACGTTTTGTATGCCTATCTTCACGCGAGCAGCATATCAAAAACAACAAGAACAAGAAAACGAAAAAATAGCAGCCATGACTGAAGAAAACCCTTGGGGACGATATAGCAACATTGATCCTCTTATTAACTCACATGAGAAGGAAATAACTGCAGAAGAAATCGAGAAAGTGCAACAAGACCCTCATTTCCATAAATTTATGGAAAAGATGCTAGAGCAAGACATGGAAAAGTATCTTCTCTTATTAGCTGACAAAGGTGCTAAGCTTCCTAAAGACTTTGATGTCAATCAACTCAAGGAAGCAACCACACCTAACTCAACTAATATAGAGAATCCAAATCAAATAGATGCTTTGACAAGACAAATCCAATAGTTACAATTACATTCCAGAATATCCAACAAGGGCCAACAAAGAGGTATCTATTACAAGACATTTGCCCTTATCCATTTGACTCAAGCATCAACATGATACCATTTCCAAGGTATTGTGAGTACCCAACATACAACAAATACAATGGGAGAACTGATCCGTTTGACCACGTACGAGAATTTCGAGCTATGAGCATAGAGTTCGCACACAAGGACTCTTACTTACTACGGTTATTCCCAAGAAGCCTAGGAAACACTTGCATGGAGTGGTTTTCTAAATTAGAACCTGGAATTCAATCCTTTGAGGAACTAATCAATAGGTTCATAACACACTTCTCATTCAACATCCAACATGGGGTAACCTTGAAAGAACTTTACAACACCAAACAAGCAAAAGGCGAAAAGTTTCTCTCTTTTCTCCAACGATGGAGAAGGCTATTTGCTAAATACCCTAGATCTATTCCTGAAGAGGAGAAGATAGAGATGTTCATTGATAACTTAGTAGATGACATGAACTACAGATTGGACTTACAATGTCCATCCACATTTGAAAAAGTAAAAGAAAAAGGGCTTAAAATCGAAGAGGCTCTAATCAAAAGAGGAACAATCAAACATTTCACTGAAGGTTCAAACAATAACCATTCCTCTAACAGCAACAACAAAAAGCCAAGATTTTGGCAAAAGAACAAGAATACTGATACCATGGTCGATGCACATACATCTAAACCAGTATTCACCTTGACACCAACTACTACAAACAAACAAAACAATGGTTTTAATATCAAACAAAGTAGTGACCAAGGAAATAATCAAAACAGTGGAGAAACGAAAACCCAATCATTCCAACGACCCTCCAATAAATGAAAATTCATGCCATTAGGACAATCGTTGGAATCGGTCCTCAAAGAACTTTTAAACGAAAAACTCATTCAAGTGCAAGAGGCTAGAAATTGGGACCCTCAAGTCAAACCATCATGGTGAAATGACTTACATTACTGTCACTATCATCAAAATAAAGGTCACATGACTGAAAATTGTTGGCAATTAAAACATGTGGTACAAGACCTCATAGATCAAAAGAAAGTATTTGTAGAGGGCCCTCAAACAAACAAGGATCATACAACATTCAAAAATCCTCTACCCAATTATCAAAATGGAGAATCTTCTTCCACAAACACCAAAGGTAAAAACGTTGGTTATGTTTATGACGCAACAATCCTTTGTCTTTCTGCTGCCAAAGAGGATGAAGAGTTATGCAATCAAATCAACCAGAAAAATGACATTACACCTACCAAATTGGTACAACATATGGACAAATCCGAAAACCAAATCAATGTAGTCACACTCAAAGGGAAACAAGAGTACCAACCGGTTAATGCCACAACAAGGGCGCAATCCAAAGTTATATTGAAAGGAGCATCAATATCATCCCCATCAGTGGATCCCCCCTCCAATCAATATAATCTCATCGATCAATTGCAGAAAATACCAGCTCAAATATCAATCTTGGAACTTTTGAAGATCTCCCCATCACACAAAGAGGTTCTTGAACAAGCTCTTGTATCAACTACAGTACCTAACAATCTGGATGTGTGTCAATTCCAAGCTATGGTGGGACATCTATCTGCACCTCATTGCCTTTCATTTTCTGAACATGATGATGTATCACTCAACCACCCGCATAATTTTGCCCTTCACATTGAAGTCCTTATCCACAAACATCGTGTAAAATGTGTCCTGATAGATGGAGGGGCTGGTTTAAATATTTGTACCTTAAAGCTGATTCGTGCACTAGGATACTCAGATGAAGCCATTGATACCAGAAGAAAAATCACAATCAAAGCATATGATGAAGAAGAAAGGTCCTCTACAGGATTGATCATATTACCCATTCAAGTTGGGCCTACTGTCCAAAAAGTGGTTTGCCAAGTCTTAGCTAGGGAACTGACATACAACATACTATTGGGATGCCCTTGGATCCATGATATGCAAGCAGTACCGTCTACCTATCATCAATGCCTAAAATTTCCCGTCAATGGACAAGAGGTAACAATCACAGCAGACTACAATGACACCCAAGCTTGTCATACATTGAAGACATCTCAGGATACATTCATACCTAACAATAGAGAAGTTGGCACATCAGATAGTGAGCAACATCAAAGTTTCATTTCAAAGTGGCTTCCAAAACAACAAAAATCACAAGAGATAAGGATGGCACAATCTAACTCTTCAAATGTTGGAGAACAATTGGCTCCACTCTCACATCAATTCACCAAGGAAGTATAGATAAGTGACAAAGGAATTAGTGAATATGGTGTTGGACACTCATTTCATCTATCACAAATATTACCCTCTTTACAAACATATGGACAGCCATCTACAAACACCCACACTTCAGAACAATCTACAACAGCATTAGATGGCAGATTTGTAAAAGCTGGGAGCTTAGATGAAGAATCAGAAGATAAGGCCATACTCAATTGGCTTTATAAAGATGAGGAAACCCCCGCTTCCACAAGTAACATCATAGAGACAACTCAATATGGGAAAGGAAAAACTATTCTTGAGAAGATGGGATATTCAGGACAGGGACCTCTTGGATTAAGGAAACAAGGCATAACAGAACCAATCCAGCCTCTTACGCTCCAACATAAGGAAAAAACTGGACTAGGATACACAGAAAAAGCAAGAGCAGAAATCACCAATAAAACTGTGGAGCGTATTCTTCAAATAAGAGATAATTCTGAAACAGATTCAAATGAGTATGAGTGGGACAACTTATCAAAAATTTCCTATGAAGATATTCAGGTTGACATTATCAAAAAGTATACCCTCAATCACGAGGAGGGTCAAAGCTCAAGTTTTAATCCTATTTTCTTTGAAACACAAAATTTTGATGACTCAAGTGAAGATGAACGGACATCGATTGAGATAAATGATGTGGAAGAAAATGCCTTTGTAGGCCTCGACATAACCATAGACAACCTAGACGACATTTTTGTCTGAGCTTTCACAATCGCTGACCTCAACCCATCTAATGATTCATTGCCTTTACTACATCCCGAACTTATCGAATGGGAAGCCCACCATCCTATTAATCTCCTTGTTTTTGACAATGACTCCTCCATTATTAACTACCTTTGCTGTGAGGAATCCGATACTTATTCTACCAATACTTCTTTTAATGATGCTTTTAGGCAGGAGGATGCCAAACCTTCCAGTTGCAAAAATATGAAAGAAAAAAATGGATCTAATGGTGAAAACCATTCTATGGCAGTATTTGATCCTAAAATAGTAAAAATAAAGAACACATCCGATGGAAAAAACCTCATTGAGGCACCAAAGGATGGAAGGTTTGACATTCTCCCGCAACATTACCATGATAGGTCATCAGTATTAATAGAACCCACACAGTCTATTAATATTGGCACAGCGGAAAAAGCAAGAATATTACACCTGGCCGCATCCATGACAGATACAGAAAAGCCAAATTTTATCAAATTCTTTGAAGAACGATGCATCAATTTTGCTTGGTCATACTCTGACATGCCAGACTTGGACATAGATCTCTAATATCTATAGTAAAATAAAATGTGGGTCAGAATCTATGAATAGTTATGTGCCCCTATTTCAAAGCGGATAACACCATGGAGATAGCTCTTGCTAATTTCCTGCAGGATTTAAATAAAAGCATGTCCAAGGATGATTTTCCTTTGCATAAACATAAGGAACATGATTATAGATCTCATGGCGGCCATAAATGCATCACTCATGGATGGATTTTCAAGATACAATCAAATCAAGATAGCTCCTGAAGACCAAGAAAAGACAGCCTTTACATGTCCATGGGGCACCTTCTGCTGGAATGTCATGCCTTTTGGGTTAAAGAATGCAGGAGCTACATACCAGCGGGCTATGACAACAATCTTCCATGACATGATGCATACCTTCATGGAGGACTATGTGGACGACATCTTAGCAAAATCTTACACTAGGGAAGGACATCTAGAGATATTGGCCAAAATATTTGACAGGTTGGAAAAATTCAAAGTCAGATTGAATCCAAAGAAATGTGCCTTTGGAGTAACATCAGCAAAGCTCCTAGGATACATAGTTTCTACAAAGGGAATTGAAGTAGATCCGGAAAAATTCCAGGCCATTATGGAAATGCCACCTCCTAAGAATATCAGCACATTAAGATCTCTACAAGGCCGACTATAGTCCATCAGAAGATTCATCTCCCAACTAGCAGATCAGTGTCATCCATTCAACCATCTCTTGCATAAAAATGTGCCTTTCAAATGGGATGAACAGTGTGAGAGTACCTTCAATCAAATCAAGCATTATCTGATGACACCACCAATCTTGGTACCACCCAGTGAAGACAAGCCATTATTGTTATATATTGCAACAACAGAAATTTCTTTAGGAGCCTTGCTAGCACAAGAGGATAATGAAGGAAAGGAACAGGCTATATACTATATCAGCAGGACAGTCAATGGACATGAAGTAAACTACACCTTCATTGAAAAATCATGCTTAGCAGTAGTATTTGCAACACAAAAATTGCGACACTATATGCTTACTCACACTGTCAAGCTTGTTGCAAAAATTGATCCTCTCAAGTATTTACTGGGCAAAGCAGCTTTAACAAGAAGGTTGGCAAAGTGGGTCATGCTCCTCAGTGAGTTTGATATTCAGTATGTGGAAAGGCGAGCTATCAAAGGACAAGCCATCGCCGATCAATTAGCAGAAGCTCCATTATCTGACAGTCATCATATGACCATGGAATTTCCCGATGCAGATATCCTCAATATAACAACACAACCATGGCAACTTTACTTCGATGGATCCTACACACAACATGGATCGGGAGCGGGAATTTTATTTGTCACACCTCTTGGGCACAAAATCCCGCAATCATATAGGCTTACCTTCCGTTGCACTAACAATGTGGCAGAATATGAAGCTTTGATCCTTGGAATGAAAGTAGCTATTAAATGGAAGATCACAGAACTACAGGTGTATGGAGACTCCCAGTTAATCATTTATCAGGTCAATAATGATTATCAAACTAAGGATGACACACTGATTTTGTACAAAAGGCTGGTGGATGACCTACGAAGATACTTCATAGAAATCAAATTTGAGCAGATACCAAGATCAGAGAACAAAGCAGCAGATGCCATGGCCACAATAGCATCTCTTCTACAAATGCCTGAAATGCAAGATCGTTATCGATTTATTGTAGAACAAGTATCAAATCCATCGCCAAATCCCAAATCCCGACCATAAGCCTTTTGGATCAAGTTAATCACTCCATTTATGGAACGTTTATACTTATCGAAGATAATGTCTTCCCTCAGATCTTTCATGACAAAATCGCAACTTCATCATGTCACGCCGGCTTATACCACCATTATTAGGCACGCTACCGTGAGGCCTAAGATGGTACTCTTTTCGTTAATCTAGAACATGATGAGATCCTTCCGCTTTACATGAGGTCCATGAAGGAATTTGTGGTACACATTCAAGTGGATTATCTTTAGCCAAGAAACTCCTTCGTTTGGGGTATTACTAGCCACACATGGAGCAAGAATCTTATCAGTTTGTCAAAAGATGTCCAAAATGCCAGATCCATGGCAATCTTATACATGCACCGGCACAGGAGCTACATCCATTTGCAACTACATGGCCTTTCTGTCAGTGGGGATTAGACCTGGTAGGGAAAATTAACCCATCCTCATCTAATGGACACAAGTTCATTATCACAGCAACAGAATATTTTACAAAATGGGTGGAGGCAGTTCCCTTAACCTAGAAATCCTTTAGGAAAGCAAATATCATCTTTCATTCTTAATTATCTCATTTGTAGATATGGGATACCCCAGTCAATCATCACAGATAATGGCAGGCCTTTCAAGAACCAAGACGTCCAAGAGCTATGTGAAAAGTTCCACATCCAACATCGCTTTTCAACCCCATATTACCCTTAAGGTAATGGACAGGCAGAAGCTTCAAATAAAACAATCCTCAAAATTCTCAAGAAGACTGTAAATGAAGTGGGACGTGATTGGCATGTTCAGCTTAACCCTGCTCTTTGGGCTTACAGGACAAGCATCAGAACACCAACAGGAGCTACACCATATGCTCTTGTCTATGGATCAGAAGCAATATTACCTATTGAGGTAGAAATTCCATCCCTTCGAGTCTCACTAAAGGGACTCATTTCAGATGAAGATTATAGGGTCTCTAGACTTCAGGAATTAGAGCTACTTGATGAATGTCGACAACAAGCTGTTAATCATTTGACAGCCTATCAACAAAGGATGTCTAGAAACTATAATCATAGGGTTAAACCTAGAGTCTTCCAGATGGGAGACTTGGTCCTACGGGAAAACCCTAGAAATCAAGCAGACAGAGAAAAGAAGGGAAAGTTTGAACCTAACTGGATAGGACCTTATGTTATCATATCAGTCTATGGATCAGGAGCATATCGACTGTCTACACCAGAGGGAGACATGTTGGAGGAGCCCATGAACAGCATTCATCTCCGGCGATTCTACACTTGAGGATATCTAGTGCACGGTCAATAAAGTTGTCTCGATGAAAACACGGCAAGCAGTGATCATGATGACTAGAAAAGAGAAATAAACAAAAACAAAACAAAAAAAAGAAAGGACACAATAAAATAAGAATTGATGAAAACACGGCAAGCGAGTTACTTATTGATTTTCACGAGCTCCTCTATCTATTAGGTGTGAGTGTTGTTACCGATTGTTTCCTTTCATCATTTCAACTCTATCATTTAGAATCATCCACTATCCATATCCCTTATGGATACCAATGTTTCTGCCAACTGGGGAACTGGCATCCTAATGTTATCACGAACAAAGTAGGCTTTCAGCTTGCATGGAAGGGCAGTTAAACATAACAACATCAAGTGGCAACCCATCAAAATCCAAAAACATCAGAAAACCCATCAAAATCCAAAAACATCAGAAAACCCATCAAAATCCAAAACATCAGAAAATCCAAAATCCAAAAACATCAGAATATCCAAAATCCAAAAACATCAGAAAATCAAAAACACAAAAATAGAGTCTGCATCAGTCAAAAAGTGGAGTCTGTGTCAGTCGAACTACGTGGTCTCTGCGTGTATAACGTAGGCAAGACTAATCTTTGATCAGTCCCCGAGACCCCTAGGATAGGTCTTTTAGGTCGCATCACTTGGTCAAAACATCTGGGAAAATCATGCACACATCAACACACACATCTCGACACTGATGATCTAATCTGAATAATGATTTGAAAATACATTAAGTAGAATTTGAATTGTTGTACTTTTCATTTTATCATTTGATTATCATTTCTTTAGAGCGACTCAATGATGTATTGAACTAGAGAAGTAAGGAAGCAGAATGATATCTTTTCTTTGTTTGCTGTTTGTGAATTAGTCGTTATTATTTTGTGAATTGTCGCAGGAAGTGCTCTACCAAGTATCATGGATGACATTCTGATTCACTTAAGAAAATGATTAATTCTTGTCTGTTTACGCAAGAAATGCTCAGGTCATCATTGGTCTATCTCATACCATGATGCTTGTGTTCGCTTGCAATATCAAAAATCATGAAAGGAATACTCAGGTCATCATTGGTCTATCTCATATCATTGATGCTTGTATTCACTTTCAACATTTTAAAAATAATAAAGCTCAGTGATGATACAAAGCAGATTAAATGATTATTGAAGTGACACTTAGGTTTACATTAATGAAATAGACATTTGCATGGTTAACATAGATTGCATTCATAAATTCATCTGCAGAAACGGATGGCACAAGTTACAATGATTCAATCGCAAAATGATGTTATCTTTTTCTTACTAACGGCTGAGTATACTTGACACATGCATAAATTCACAATAAAAATCTCATTTCGTGACATCATATACACGTTATGTTACACCATTCCATTCATCATCACATGTTCATCATACATCATTAAATCACATTTCATCACATATCATTTACATTTCATTGCATTACATCTTCATCATACATATCATTCCATTTATATCTATACATTCATCATTACATATTCATTTATCCATACATCATTTATCATTACATATTCATCACATCATTACATTCAATCTCATTAAATATCATTCCATTCATCATTACATTTCATTTACATTTACATCTCATCATTCATTAAATATCATCTACTCATTTGTCATTACATTTTAAATCACATTTTATCTTAAATCATTCTATTCACATCTCATTATTCATCATACACTTAACACATATCACATATTCATTTATCACATTTCATTTACATACATCATTACATTTTATCATTAGTCATCCATTTATCACAAAATCACATTTCCATACATCATCAATCACAATTTTATAATCATACATTACATCTCATAAGAAAATAAATACATCATCAATATCATTTCATCCATCACATCAATACATCATAAAATCCATACATCCGTCACATCATAAAATCCATACATCCATTACATCATAAAGTCCATACATCCATCACATCAATACATCATAAATCCATACATCCATCACATCAATATCATAAAATCAATGCATCCATCATAAAATCAATGCATCCATCACATAAATCATGTAAAATCATATTAGAGATCAATCGAACCGCTGCACATATATATCTCGTCAACTGTCAAAGTATACAATGAAGTCTGAAAAGAATAAAACTAACATCATGTCAAAAATGGCTGTATAAATCTCAATGACTACACATAGAATCTCAAGTAGTACTCCCAGCAGAAGGAGCAGGTCTCGCACCAGTATCTGTACCACCACCGGACGTCCCAGGATCTCTCGGATCTCTCAGAAGAGGCTGTGTCACACCTCTGCTCACTGTCCTAGACCAACTCCTCTCTGAGCGCGACTGAACATAGCTGGCTCTCTGCTCTGGGGGACACAGCTCATGGTAACAGCTCCGGTAGAACTCTATCTCCGCACCTGCCCGCATAGCCTCTCGCATATAGTCAGCCACAGAAGTACCATCTGCCACTCTCTGTAACCTCTCTGCAGTCGCCTGTGCTATCTCAGCTGTCCATCTAATGGTATCCCGCTCTGATGTCAAGGCTGCGATCTATGCCTGGGCTGTAGACAACTGTGCTCGTAATCCAGTCACCTGAGCCTGTGCGGTCGCTGCTGCCTGTAAAGCCCCATCTCTCTCACTAATCAGAGATGTGATCTGAGTCTGAGCAGTGGCTAACTGTGCCTATGTCTGAGCCTGAGTCTGGGCTAATAAACCCTGTAACTGAGCTAGCTGACCCTACAATGTCTGCACCTGCACCTGTAAGGCTGCCACCTCTGAGGGATCTGCCGATGAGGATGTCACAGCCTGCCTCTTATGAGGCGCACTAGAGGAGGGATCGGATGAACCTGCTATGCTCGGTCCCCTCCCATCTCCGCCATCATCGCCACTACTATCCTCACTGCTATCAGAACTGTCATCACTGTCAGTCTCTAAGCTGCTCTCCACATCGACATCAACATCCTCCTCTCTCCCCCGTCGCTGACTGACCTGAATCCCCCCTGTTGGTGCTGCTGCTGGTGCTACTACCGGTACAGGTGCTGGCTCATCTGGAATGGTAATCCGGGGAGGCGGGTGCAGAGCCAGATACTCTCCATACTCAGGTGTAATAGGTGCCTCAACAATGTCTTGCCGAACATCCCATGCTGATGGCTGCAAGGCACGGTAAGCCTCGACAAGTGCCCCGTAAGGCAAGCAAGGACCCCAATCAGGCGCATCAATCCGTCGCCGTCCATAATGTGCTACACCCAATGGCATACACTGCACAATACCATACTGTTTGTACACCCGACGAAATAGGAAACGCTCCAAAACCCTGGGGCTCTTCCCGATCAAATACATAGAATCGGATAAAAACCCCAACTCAATATCATCGTCGTCCCAGACATCACAGTCTAGGTACGAATGCTAGGTCACTGCCTCAATATCGTCAATGATCCATCTCCAATACTCAAGCTTCCCCATCATATGCTGGGTAGGCCTGCCTCTATATCGAAATACATATGGCCTCGTCGCTGGTCTGGCCAACACTGGTACAGGACGCGTAATAGCAATATGCTCCCATGCCCATACCTAGAGAAGGGTAGCCCCTGCAGATAAACTACTGCCGCCAAGATAAACAATCCAATGCAAATCATGGTACAACTGGGCAAGCATGCACATGCCCCAAGCATATCTAGTCCTATGAATGACTAGACCCTCTAGCACACGACCCCATCCAAGTGATAGACCCTTTGACCTCTTATCAGGACAAAGGAATCCACCAACAAAACCTGCCAAAACTGAAGGAAGAGGAGCATATGTCTCATATATGTCTATCCATGGGATCCACTCTCCTGCAATGTGGGGATCCTGAAAGACCCTCTGCATGGCCTCTACCCCACCAACCTCCTCTGAGTCATGGACCACAATCTCTCCTACGAACGGTATGCGAAGGATACGCCATACATCCTCTGGTGTCACTGTCATCTCACTAGTGGGTAAATGAAAGGTGTTGTGGTCACTATGCCACCTCTCCGCCAAAGCCGTCAATAGACCCCTATTAAGTCTAATATGGGGCATGTCCAACAATGTAGCTAAACCGCAGGAAACAATATGCTGTCTCTCGTCAGGAGACAGTCGCGAAATCATATCAAACGGCCATGGGAACTGCTCCCGCACCTGGATCACATCCAACTGCTCCTGTACTCATGCAAAACAAAACATTTTTATCAGAATATCAAAAGATCATCAACAAATCAAAACATTGTGCTTTTTTCTATCAATCTATCAGATTATCAAGAAACCCTCATCTATCAATTGGGTTCAATCATTCAGAATGCATAATTATTCCTCGCCTATCATGAGGGTAATTGTTATCAATCAAATAGGTCTCGCTCATCATGAGATCGTTTCCCATATATTTTAGTCAAGATCAACACTAAAATAGATGGAATAAAAAAAAAACAAAATCTACAAAAATCAAAACGCACAATGTTTAAATCAATTTTACCCAAAACGCTACAAAATCAACCTAAAGCGCTAAAAAAGTTTGGCGCGCTACAAAACTACCCTTGCGCGCTACGGAACAAACCCGGCGCGCTAAAATTCCTGGCGCGCTACCAAATTTCACGGACGCGCTATCAAACTAACCCGGCGCGCTAAAACTTCTGGCGCGCTGCAAAATCTACATGACGCGCTACGCTATTGACCGGACGTGCTAAATCTATGACGCGCTACAACAGCGCACGGACGCGCTACACCGCGTTCCGTGCGCGCTAAAACTAAAAATCACGTGCAAATACATCAAAAATCAATGGCGCAAATTATGAGAAAAGTTTGAGGTACATACCGGAGGACCATAATCGGCTGGACGCTGGTGACGGCGCACACGCTCGAGTCGGTGGGTGTGGTATGGGATCGGCATCCTAGCTCTGAATGCTCTGAAGGGTCTCTATCTCAAAGTTTGTAAAAGTCAATGCACAAATGACTTTTGAAAATGACCTTTGGAGCATTTATAGGCTATTTTTGGGGAAATTTTGTGCGATTTATTTATTTCTCATTCTAAGGAATTAATTCTTCTCAATTACTGGGGCATTTACAATCTTGTCGGGAGATAAATTGTTTATTCATCAATTCATCATCAAACCATCATAAAAATTCTAAATTTTTGAAAATTCATAAAAAAAAAATCCGAAATTCACCAATTTATTTCCCGAGGGAGCATATATCACTATCTTTTCGAAATTTATCATCTGGGGCAGGTTTGGGGCATGTTTAATCATCAATACTGGTGGTCGAAGCAAAAACATTCTTTGAAACACTGTGTAAACACATCACTTCAAAGAGGGGCAAAATGTAGACACCTAAAAATGGTCTGGAGAATCCAATTAACCGAATATGCCTTATTTGATTAATTAATCTTAAAATTCCTCTACTTAATAAATAAATAAGAATATTTATTTATATTAAGTTCATTTATCAAATTCTCCTATTTTTCTCTCTTAATTAAATAAACAAAATTAAAAACTTTGTTTTATTTAATTATTATCATTATCTCTTTTTATCTTAAAATTAAATACATAATTTAAATAATTCGTGTTATTTAATTTCACATTTCCTCTTAATTAAATAAAGATTGTCAAAAATCTTTTATTTAATTATCACTCTCCTTTAATTTAATAAAACCAAACCCTATAGTTTGATTTATTAAATTATTTATTCCTCATTTTTGCTAAATTTAAATAAATTTAAATTATTTAAATTTATTGCATAAAGTTTGCACTATTCCCTCACTAATAAATATTTATTTCTCACCAATCAAATTAATGGCACTGCCATTCACGGGAAAGCTTCAGGGAAAATCTGCAGGAAGATCTCTCAACAGCCTTCCACCCACCTTCCCTCTTATCTTGCCTGGTGTTTTCATGGGGAGAAACCATTCTCCATGATCAGCTCCTTCTTCTCATCCCATGCCTTTGGATTCTCTAGAGGAAATCACAGCCCCTCATCCCGGTTTCCTGTGCAATTGTGCTGCCGTGAAAGCTATAAATATAGCTCTTGGGCTGCAAGAAAAGGATCCTCAAGTGTAGAATCGCCGGAGATGAATGCTGTTCATGGGCTCCTCCAACATGTCTCCCTCTGGTGTAGACAGTCGATATGCTCCTGATCCATAGACTGATATGATAACATAAGGTCCTATGAAGATGTAATGCAATGAAATGTAAATGATATGTGATGAAATGTGATTTAATGATGTATGATGAACATGTGATGATGAATGGAATGGTGTAACATAACGTGTATATGATGTCACGAAATGAGATTTTTATTGTGAATTTATGCATGTGTCAAGTATACTCAGCCGTTAGTAAGAAAAAGATAACATCATTTTGCGATTGAATCATTGTAACTTGTGCCATCTGTTTCTGCAGATGAATTTATGAATGCAATCTATGTTAACCATGCAAATGTCTATTTCATTAATGCAAACCTAAGTGTCACTTCAATAATCATTTAATCTGCTTTGTATCATCACTGAGCTTTATTATTTTTAAAATGTTGAAAGTGAATACAAGCATCAATGATATGAGATAGACCAATGATGACCTGAGTATTTCTTTCATGATTTTTGATATTGCAAGCGAACACAAGCATCATGGTATGAGATAGACCAATGATGACCTAAGCATTTCTTGCGTAAACAGACAAGAATTAATCATTTTCTTAAGTGAATCAGAATGTCATCCATGATACTTGGTAGAGCACTTCCTGCGACAATTCACAAAATAATAATGACTAATTCACAAACAGCAAACAAAGAAAAGATATCATTATGCTTCCTTACTTCTCTAGTTCAATACATCATTGAGTCGCTCTAAAGAAATGATAATCAAATGATAAAATGAAAAGTACAACAATTCAAATTCTACTTAATGTATTTTCAAATCATTATTCAGATTAGATCATTAGTGTCGAGATGAGTGTGCTGATGTGTGCATGATTTTCCCAGATGTTTTGACCAAGTGATGCGACCTAAAAGACCTATCCTAGGGGTCTCAGGGACTGATCAAAGATTAGTCTTGCCTACGTTATACACGCAGAGACCACATAGTTCGACTGACACAGACTCCACTTTTTGACTGATGCAGACTCTATTTTTGTGTTTTTGATTTTCTGATGTTTTTGGATTTTGGATATTCTGATGTTTTTGGATTTTGGATTTTCTGATGTTTTGGATTTTGATGGGTTTTCTGATGTTTTTGGATTTTGATGGGTTTTCTGATGTTTTTGGATTTTGATGGGTTGCCACTTGATGTTGTTATGTTTAACTTCCCTTCCATGCAAGCTGAAAGCCTACTTGTACCAAATAATATTAGGATGTTGCCCCCAAGCTAAGGTAAAACATGGTATCCATGCTATGATATGGATAGTGATGATCTCAAATGATAGAAGGAAATGATATGAAAGGAAACAATTGTAACAACACTGCACCTAATAGATAGAGGAGCTCTGGTGAAAATCACGAGTAACGCCTGTTTGCCAGGTTTTCATCACTTGTTTTTTATTGTGTCCTCTTTCTTTTCTTTTCTTTTTTTTTTTTTATAATTTATTTTCAATATATATATATTTTTTTGTTTATTTCTCTCTTTTTCTGTCATCATGACGCCTGTTTGCCAGGTTTTCATCAAGACAACTTTATTGACCGTGCACTAGATATCCTCAATTGTAGAATCGCCGGAGATGAATGCTGTTCATGGGCTCCTCCAACATGTCTCTCTCTGGTGTAGACAATCGATATGCTCCTGATCCATAGACTGATATGATAACATAAGGTCCTATCCAGTTAGGTTCAAACTTTCCCTTCTTTTCTCTGTCTGCTTGATTTCTAGGGTTTTCCCGTAGGACCAAGTCTCCAATCTGGAAGACTCTAGGTTTAACCCTATGATTATAGTTTCTAGACATCCTTTGTTGATAGGCTGTTAAATGATTAACAGCTTGTTGTCGACGTTCATCAAGTAGCTCTAGTTCCTGAAGTCTAAAGACCCTATAATCTTCATCTGAAATGAGTCCCTTTAGTGAAACTCGAAGGGATGGGATTTCTACCTCAATAGGCAAAATTGCTTCTGATCCATAGACAAGAGCATATGGTGTAGCTCCTGTTGGTGTTCTGATGCTTGTCCTGTAAGCCCAAAGAGTAGGGTTTAGCTGAACATGCCAATCACGTCCCACTTCATTTACAGTCTTCTTGAGAATTTTGAGGATTGTTTTATTTGAAGCTTCTGCCTGTCCATTACCTTTAGGGTAATATGGGGTTGAAAAGCGATGTTGGATGTGGAACTTTTCACATAGCTCTTGGATGTCTTGGTTCTTGAAAGGCCTGCCATTATCTGTGATGATTGACTGGGGTATCCCATATCTACAAATGAGATAATTAAGAATGAAAGATGATATTTGCTTTCCAGTGATTGTGGTTAAGGGAACTGCCTCCACCCATTTTGTAAAATATTCGATGGTTGTGATAATGAACTTGTGTCCATTAGATGAAGATGGGTGAATTTTCCCTACCAAGTCTAGTCCCCACTGACAGAAAGGCCATGTAGTTGCAAATGGATGTAGCTCTTGTGCTGGTGCATGTATAAGATTGCCATGGATCTGGCATTTTGTACATCTTTTTACAAATTGATAAGATTCTTGCTCCATGTGTGGCCAGTAATATCCCAAACGAAGGAGTTTCTTGGCTAAAGATAATCCACTTGAATGTGTACCACAAATTCCTTCATGGACCTCATGTAAAGCAGAAGCGGATTCGTCATGTTCTAGACAACGTAAAAGAGTACCATCTAGGCCTCGATGGTAAAGGGTGTCAGCAATAATGGTATGTTTGGCAGATTGGCGTATGAAGTTGCGCTTTTGGTTGCGAGAAAGATCTGGTGGTAAGACATTATCTTTCAGATAAGTATAAATGTCTCCATAAATGGAGGATTGGGCCCTATCCAAAAGGCTTATGGTTTGGGATTTGGGATTTGCATATGCAGGATTTGATACTTGTTCTACAATAAATCGATAACGATCTTGCGTTTCAGGCATTTGTAGAAGAGATGCTATTGTGGCCATGGCATCTGCTGCTTTGTTCTCTGATCTTGGTATCTACTCAAATTTGATTTCTATGAAGTATTTTCGTAGGTCATCCACCAACCTTTTGTACAAAATTAGTGTGTCATCCTTAGTTTGATAATAATTATTGACTTGATGAATGATTAACTGGGAGTCTCCATACACCTGTAGTTCTGTGATCTTCCATTCAATAGCTACTTTCATTCCAAGGATCAAAGCTTCATATTCTGCCACATTGTTAGTGCAACGGAAGGTAAGCCTGTATGATCGCGGGATTGTGTGCCCAAGAGGTGTGACAAATAAAATTCCCACTCCCGATCCATGTTGTGTGTAGGATCCATCGAAGTAGAGTTGCCATGGTTGTGTTGTTATATTGAGGATATCTGCATCGAGAAATTCCTTGGTCATATGATGACTGTCAGATAATGGAGCTTCTGCTAATTGATCGGCGATGGCTTGTCCTTTGACAGCTCACCTTTCCACATACTGAATATCAAACTCACTGAGGAGCATGACCCACTTTGCCAACCTTCCTGTTAAAGCTGCTTTGCCCAGTAAATACTTGAGAGGATCAATTTTTGCAACAAAAGCATTGGAATGTGAGTAAACGCCAAAGTGTCGCAATTTTTGTGTTGCAAATACTACTGCTAAGCATGATTTTTCAATGAAGGTGTAGTTTACTTCATGTCCATTGAGTGTCCTGCTGATATAGTATATAGCCTGTTCCTTTCCTTCATTATCCTCTTGTGCTAGCAAGGCTCCTAAAGAAATGTCTGTTGTTGCAATATATAACAACAATGGTTGGTCTTCACTGGGTGGTACCAAGATTGATGGCGTCATCAGATAATGCTTGATTTGATTGAAGGTACTCTCACACTGTTCATCCCATTTGAAAGGCACATTTTTATGCAAGAGATGGTTGAACGGATGACACCGATCTGCTAGTTGGGAGATGAATCTTCTGATGGACTGTAGTCGACCTTGTAGAGATCTTAATGTGCTGATATTCTTAGGAGGTGGCATTTCCATAATGGCCTGGACTTTTGCCAGATCTACTTCAATACCCTTTGTAGAAACTATGTATCCTAGGAGCTTTGCTGATGTTACTCCAAAGGCACATTTCTTTGGATTCAATCTGACTTTGAATTTTTCCAACCTGTCAAATATTTTGGCCAATATCTCTAGATGTCCTTCCCTGGTGTAAGATTTTGCTAAGATGTCGTCCACATAGTCCTCCATGAAGGTATGCATCATGTCGTGGAAGATTGTTGTCATAGCCCGCTGGTATGTTGCTCCTACATTCTTTAACCCAAAAGGCATGACATTCCAGCAGAAGGTGCCCCATGGACATGTAAAGGCTGTCTTTTCTTGGTCTTCAGGAGCTATCTTGATTTGATTGTATCCTGAAAATCCATCCATGAGTGATAGCATTTTATGGCCGGCTGTGAGATCTACAATCATGTCTATGTTTGGCAAAGGAAAATCATCCTTTGGACATGCTTTATTTAAATCTTAGAAATCAGTACATATTCTGATGGTGTTATCCGGCTTTGAAACAGGCACAATGTTGGATATCCATTCCGCATAGTCAATAGATCTGATGAATCCAGCATCTAGTAATTTCTTCAAGTCATTTTTCACTAATAATGCAACATGTGGATGCATTTTTCTCAGCTTCTGTTTTACTGGTTTAGTGCCAGCTGGTAAGGATAAGTGATGCATAATGAGATCTGTGTCCAAGCCTGGCATGTCAGAGTATGACCAAGCAAAATTGATGCATCGTTCTTCAAAGAATTTGATAAAATCTGGCTTTTCTGTATCTGTCATGGATGCAGCTAGGTGTAATATTCTTGCTTTTTCCGCTGTGCCAATATTAATAGACTGTGTGGGTTCTATTAATACTGATGACCTGTCATGGTAATGTTGCGGGAGAATGTCAAACCTTCCATCCTTTGGTGCCTCAATGAGGTTTTCGCCATCGGATGCATTCTTTATTTTTACTATTTTAGGATCAAATACTGCCATAGAATGGTTTTCACCATTAGATCAATTTTTTTCTTTCATATTTTTGCAACTGGAAGGTTTGGCATCCTCCTGCCTAAAAGCATCATTAAAAGAAGTATTGGTAGAACAAGTATCAGATTCCTCACAGCAAAGGTAGTTAATAATGGAGGAGTCATTGTCAAAAACAGGGAGATTAATAGGATGTTGGGCTTCCCATTCGATAAGTTTGGGATGTAGTAAAGGCAATGAATCATTAGATGGGTTGAGGTCAGCGATTGTGAAAGCTCGACGGAAATGTCGTCTAGGTTGTCTATGGTTATGTCGAGGCCTACAAAGGCATTTTCTTCCACATCATTTATCTCAATCGATGTCCGTTCATCTTCACTTGAGTCATCAAAATTTTGTGTTTCAAAGACAATAGGATTAAAACTTGAGCTTTGACCCTCCTCGTGATTGAGGGTATACTTTTTGATAATGTCAACCTGAATATCTTCATAGGAAATTTTTGATAAGTTGTCCCACTCATACTCATTTGAATCTGTTTCAGAATTATCTCTTATTTGAAGAATACGCTCCACAGTTTTATTGGTGATTTCTGCTCTTGCTTTTTCTGTGTATCCTAGTCCAGTTTTTTCCTTATGTTGGAGCGTAAGAGGCTGGATTGGTTCTGTTATGCCTTGTTTCCTTAATCCAAGAGGTCCCTGTCCTGAATATCCCATCTTCTCAAGAATAGTTTTTCCTTTCCCATATTGAGTTGTCTCTATGATGTTACTTGTGGAAGCGGGGGCTTCCTCATCTTTATAAAGCCAATTTAGTATGGCCTTATCTTCTGATTCTTCATCTAAGCTCCCAGCTTTTACAAATCTGCCATCTAATGCTATTGTAGATTGTTCTGAAGTGTGGGTGTTTGTAGATGGCTGTCCATATGTTTGTAAAGAGGGTAATATTTGTGATAGATGAAATGAGTGTCCAACACCATATTCACTAATTCCTTTGTCACTTATCTGTACTTCCTTGGTGAATTGATGTGAGAGTGGAGCCAATTGTTCTCCAACATTTGAAGAGTTAGATTGTGCCATCCTTATCTCTTGTGATTTTTGTTGATTTGGAAGCCACTTTGAAATGAAACTTTGCTGTTGCTCACTATCTGATGTGCCAACTTCTCTATTGTTAGGTATGAATGTATCCTGAGATGTCTTCAATGTATGACAAGCTTGGGTGTCATTGTAGTCTGCTGTGATTGTTACCTCCTGTCCATTGACGAGAAATTTTAGGCATTGATGATAGGTAGACGGTACTGCTTGCATATCATGGATCCAAGGGCGTCCCAACAGTATGTTGTATGTCAGTTCCCTATCTAAGACTTGGCAAACCACTTTTTGGACAATAGGCCCAACTTGAATGGGTAATATGATCAATCCTGTAGAGGACCTTTCTTCTTCATCATATGCTTTGATTGTGATTTTTCTTCTAGTATCAATGGCTTCATCCGAGTATCCTAGTGCACGAATCAACTTTAAGGTACAAATATTTAAACCAGCCCCTCCATCTATCAGGACATGTTTTACACGATGTTTATGGATAAGGACTTCAATGTGAAGGGCGGAATTATGCGGATGGGTGAGTGATACATCATCATGTTCAGAAAAAGAAAGGAAATGAGGTGCAGATAGATGTCCCACCATAGCTTGGAATTGACACACATCCAGATTGTTAGGTACTGTAGTTGATACGAGAGCTTGTTCAAGAACCTCTTTGTGTGATGGGGAGATCTTCAAAAGTTCCAAGATTGATATTTGAGCTGGTATTTTCTGCAATTGATCGATGAGATTATATTGATTGGAGGGGGGATCCACTGATGGGGATGATATTGATGCTCCTTTCAATATAACTTTGGATTGCGCCCTTGTTGTGGCATTAACCGGTTGGTACTCTTGTTTCCCTTTGAGTGTGACTACATTGATTTGGTTTTCGGATTTGTCCATATGTTGTACCAATTTGGTAGGTGTAATGTCGTTTTCCTGGTTGATTTGATTGCATAACTCTTCATCCTCTTTGGCAGCAGAAAGACAAAGGATTGTTGCGTCATAAACATAACCAACGTTTTTACCTTTGGTGTTTGTGGAAGAAGATTCTCCCTTTTGATAATTGGGTAGAGGATTTTTGAATCTTGTATGATCCTTGTTTGTTTGAGGGCCCTCTACGAATACTTTCTTTTGATCTATGAGGTCTTGTACCACATGTTTTAATTGCCAACAATTTTCAGTCATGTGACCTTTATTTTGATGATAGTGACAGTAATGTAAGTCATTCCACCATGATGGTTTGACTTGAGGGTCCCAATTTCTAGCCTCTTGCACTTGAATGAGTTTTTCGTTTAAAAGTTCTTTGAGGACTGATTCCAACGATTGTCCTAATGGCGTGAATTTTCGTTTATTGGAGGGTCGTTGGAATGATTGGGTTTTCGTTTCTCCACTGTTTTGATTATTTCCTTGATCACTACTTTGTTTGATATTAAAACCATTGTTTTGTTTGTTTGTAGTAGTTGGTGTCAAGGTGAATACTGGTTTAGATGTATGTGCATCGACATGGTATCAGTATTCTTGTTCTTTTGCCAAAATCTTGGCTTTTCGTTGTTGTTGTTAGAGGAATGGTTATTGTTTGAACCTTCAGTGAAATGTTTGATTGTTCCTCTTTTGATTAGAGCCTCTTCGATTTTAAGCCCTTTTTCGATAACTTGTTCAAATGTGGATGGACATTGTAAGTCCAATCTGTAGTTCATGTCATCTACTAAGTTATCAATGAACATCTCTATCTTCTCCTCCTTAGGAATAGATCTAGGGTATTTAGCAAATAGCCTTCTCCATCGTTGGAGAAAAGAGAGAAACTTTTCGCCCTTTGCTTGTTTGGTGTTGTAAAGTTCTTTTAAGGTTACCCCATGTTGGATGTTGAATGAGAAGTGTGTTATGAACCTATTGATTAGTTCTTCAAAGGATTGAATTCCAGGTTCTAATTTAGAAAACCACTCCATGCAAGTGTTTCCTAGGCTTCTTGGAAATAACCGTAGTAAGTAAGAGTCCTCGTGTGCGAACTCTATGCTCATAGCTCGAAATTCTCGTACGTGGTCAAACGGATCAGTTCTCCCATTGTATTTGTTGTATGTTGGGTACTCACAATACCTTGGAAATGGTATCATGTTGATGCTTGAGTCAAATGGATAAGGGCAAATTTCTTGTAATAGATACCTCTTTGTTGGCCCTTGTTGGATATTCTGGAATTGTAATTGTAACTGTTGGATTTGTCTTGTCAAAGCATCTATTTGATTTGAATTCTCTATATTAGTTGAGTTAGGTGTGGTTGCTTCCTTGAGTTGATTGACATCAAAGTCTTTAGGAAGCTTAGCACCTTTGTCAGCTAATAAGAGAAGATACTTTTCCATGTCTTGCTCTAGCATCTTTTCCATAAATTTATGGAAATGAGGGTCTTGTTGCACTTTCTCGATTTCTTCTGCAGTTATTTCCTTCTCATGTGAGTTAATAAGAGGATCAGTGTTGCTATATCGTCCCCAAGGGTTTTCTTCAGTCATAGCTGCTATTTTTTCGTTTTCTTGTTCTTGTTGTTTTTGATATGCTGCTCGTGTGAAGATAGGCATACAAACGTTAAAAGGTTTACCCTAGACTTTGATCTTGGATTTGATTGGATAAGTGTCAAGGTTGTTGATTTAAAAATCTGATTTTGTTTTGTCTAGTTTCGTGATGAAAGGATGATAGAATCCTTGATAGGGAAATTTTGACAGAAAATCTCAGATTTTGGTGATAACGACACTATGCAAGATGCTGCAAGATCTAGGTATAGGGGTAAAGCTTTTCTTTTTGTATGACTATTGTGTTCTGGACTGTAAAAAAAATTGTTTTGAACTGATAGAAACCTTGTATTTGATATGGGCAAGCTGACAAAATGCCCTATTAACTCTCTATTTTTTGGGTTTTATGGCGCGCTAAAACAGATACCGGGCGCGCTAAAACAGAGACTAGGCGCGCTGAAACAGAAATCAGGCGCACTAAAATAGAGACCAGGCGCGCTAAAACAGAGACCAGGAGCGCTAAAACGGATGCTAGAGGCGCTAAAATAGATTCCGGGAGCGCTAAAACAGATACCAAGCGCGCTGAAACAGAAACTGAGCGCGCTAAAACTATGACCTGAAGGAGTTTAAGACAGAAAAAACTATCTTATTCTATGAAACTCACTTGGTCTGGTATCATATTGGATGGCCGGTTGTGGGATGTATTCAGGACGAATTCTCTGACTATGATTGTGATGTTGCCTAAGAGCTCTTCTTTGAAAGTATGCTTGTGAGTCTAAGGGAGCTACGGCGTAGTCGTCTGTATAACCTCTAGAGAAATCGTGATACCTATGAATAAAAGTTTGATGTTGGAGTAGAACTTTCCTGCTTTGATATAGAAACCTTTGTTTTCTTAGGAGTTGTTTGTAGGCAAGTGTCCTCTTTGGTTTTCAGATTCGTTTGGCAAGAGATTTCTTGACAAACTTGGTGGATACCCAATCTTGAATCATGAGAAATCCACAAGTGTTTTGAATTTTTAGGATTTTTGTGATGATCTTATCTGAGTTTAATGATAGAAAACACAGCAATCAAGAATAGAGTGGTTGTATTTAAAATCCTAGAATCTAAACAAGTAGTGTATGTTCTCAAGAATCAATGATTCTTCTTGATTTTTACTGGTTTGATAACAAGATAAGACAATCCAAACAGACTCACTCCTAGAGACAAAAGGTCATCGTTATATACTCGAACAACCCACAGCTTGGAATTGCGTCGACTCACACAGCCATGTCACCCCCTAGAGGGCGCCCATGTTTTTGTCTTTTCCAGGTGCGTACTCAGAGTGACGGAAGTGGATACCAGATCCCCTGAGCAAACAGTCCTTGGCAATTATATGGTGAGTGCTTGAGGGTAGATTCTTCCCCGCCCCTGCACCGCCGAGTATTACAATGTTCGGAAACTGACAAGCGTGCTTCTAGTTCTAGGTTCTTAGATATGGTTTCCGTTCGGAGCGGTAAATGGATAAACTCCCTTGAGAGACCTCCCAATCTTTAAAACAAAGATTTTGGGGATGGTTATCCTGCGCACTTCCGTTGAAAGAGGGTTTCCCCAAATTCACATAAATTTTAAAGTGGGTTGGAATACCATGGCTTTTGGCTGTCCCCACTCAGGTCATTCCCGTAGGGTGAGTACTTTTTCCCACTACGGCAGGCCTGTCTAAAGGTTTTAACAAAAGCATAAAATGTATAAAGTAAATGGTGAGTCTGGTATTTTGATGCACCCAGTTAAGGGGAGAGCATAAACCTGTCACCCAAACACAACAAGATTATGTTCTTTTTAAGCCCAAAAGACAAATGATTTACTTCTAATGGAGATATTGCTCCATGACAAGCAAAATGTTCAATTTTAAAAACCTCAAATAGAAGTGTGATGTTTCTATCCTAGGATTGGTACATTTTTAATCCATTTCTATCCTAGGATTGGTAAAATTTTAACCATTTCTATCCTAGGATTGGTAAATTTTAATGTTTCTACCCTAGGATTGGTAAATTTTAACCAAACAGAAAGAAATAAAAGAAATCTGACCGCGGACGCGTCGGATCCAGATGAAATAAATGACTTTAAATGAAAAGAAGTGGCGCGCTGGAACAGAAACCAGGCGTGCTAGAACAGTGACCGGGCGCGCTGGAACAAAAACCCGGCGCGCTGGAACAGTTACCGGGCGCGCTGTAAAAAAAACCCGATGCGCTAAAACAGAATCCCGGCGCGCTGTAAAAACTCTCGATCCCGCGAAAACTTTTACGCCGATTCCTGTACGACAAGATTTTCAAAATTAGCAAAATACGGGGTATTGCTCCACGGTGGGCGCCATTCTGTAAGCGTGTAAAAGGGGAAAACTAAATAAACAATGCCTCTACGCTTCTAAATAGGATAATTGTATCTAAAACTCAATGAATTTAAACTAAATTAAACTAAAAAAGCTTCAAAATGCTATCCTATTGCTCTTTAACTCTAAAGACTTCTCTAATTTACTTAGCTCTCAGATTCTTAAGCTAATTAAACTATTAAGTGACACTTAGAGAATGAGAAATGAGATTATGCTACTCTATTTTAATCTAAATATGCAAACTCTATGCTAATGGCAGCCATGACTACAAATGCTGATGTTGGATGGATGCTGGATGGTTGTTGGATGATTGTTGGATGAATTGGATGCTTGAGTGCTTTGGAAACCTGCAGAGTAAGATTACATTAGTTGGGATCCTTTTTGTGTAGCCCAAGAGCTTTATTTATAGCTTTCACGGCAGCACAAATGTACAGGAAACCGGGATGAGGGGCTGTGATTTCTTCTGGAGAATCCAAAGGCATGGGATGAGAAGAAGGAGCTGATCATGGAGAATGGTTTCTCCCCATGAAAACACCAGGC
Source organism: Sequoia sempervirens (assembly GCA_007258455.2). Classification (NCBI taxonomy): domain Eukaryota; kingdom Viridiplantae; phylum Streptophyta; class Pinopsida; order Cupressales; family Cupressaceae; genus Sequoia; species Sequoia sempervirens. Next base: position 23,231 of record VDFB02294567.1, on the reverse strand, counting down.
AAGATAAGAGGGAAGGTGGGTGGAAGGTTGTTGAGAGATCTTCCTGCAGATTTTCCCTGAAGCTTTCCCGTGAATGGCAGTGCCATTAATTTCATTGGTGGGGAAATAAATATTTATTGGTGAGGGAATAGTGCAAACTTTATGCCATAAATTTAAATAATTTCAATTTATTTAAATTTAGCAAAAATGAGGAATAAATAATTTAATAAATCAAACTATAGGGTTTGGTTTTATTAAATTAAAGGAGAGTGATAATTAAATAAAAGATTTTTGACAATCTTTATTTAATTAAGAGGAAATGTGAAATTAAATAACACGAATTATTTAAATTGTGTATTCAATTTTAAGATAGAAGAAATAATGATAATAATTAAATAAAACAAAGTTTTTAATTTTGTTTATTTAATTAAGAGAGAATTAATGTGATAAAATTGATAATAATTAAATAAAACAAAGTTTTTAATTTTGTTTATTTAATTAGGAGAGAAAAATAGGAGAATTGATAAATGAACTTAATATAAATAAATATTTCTATTTATTTACTAAGTAGAGGAATTTAAGGTTAATTAATCAAATAAGGCGTATTTGATTAATTGGATTCTCTAGACCATTTTTAGGTTGATACTCGGTTTCCTCCACGGTTCATTTACGTATCGACAAGAATTATGCAGATATTACTTCATGTTGGCAAGACCTTTCCTTGGGCTCCTCTTGCCTTTTCGGTGAGACATACGCTAATTGGCTAGACCTCCTACCGAAGGAAAAATTATCGTCGAGACTTACTCCTTCACTGAGACCCTATACCGAAGTTTTCCTGCTTTTCTGAGAGTTCATTTGGGTTGAGGGAGAGCTTGAACGTCGACAAGACTTCCTACTCGACACCACACCCTATACATCAAGACTTTAGCGCCGGCCCGGAGACTTCATGTAGAAGGTGAACCACTCTCCCATTGTAGCCCCTATTGGCAGTTTGGAAAGATCGTAGGCATTTTAGCCAGACCATGCAGAGACAGCCCCAAATTGCATTTGCGCTAGTGTGAAGACACAAAGAATTAGTTGAGACTTCACCCCGACGTCAAATCTACATGCCGATATGTGTTCTCTCCTTCGCCGGTCGGTGAGACATAAAGATCTTGCTGAGACCTTTCTCCGAAGGAGACTTTCACGCCGATGGGAAACTCCTAGTCGCCGGGACTCTAATTGATGTCTTGCCGATTGATGCCTGCATATGAATTTCACTAATGCATGACATCTTTGAGGTCTTGCTGACTGGCAACACAGACACCCATCAACAAAATGCATTGGTAGTCGGTAAGACATCTACAAGGTCTTGTCGACTTTCTTCTTAGAGGAAAATTATGACCAACTGGATTGAGGAATGCACTCCAACTGAGCTCCCTTGACAAATATCATCCGTGCATAGTTTAATCCACGCAAAAGAAACTCTCCATTATTACGGAGAAGATAAAATATATCAAAATGAAATACACCATTGTCTATGATAATGTCATTCAATACTTAGCCAAAAGAAAACCAACCTAAGCTAAGATAAAACCAAAATCCCGGTCGAATTAGAGACAAAGATAGGGAGGGTAGAAAGCGAGGCACCCCCAGAGGAAAGCAAGTAACAAAAAGGAAAAAAAGAAACCGAAAAGAGAAAGGGGGACCCGTTTTGTTCCAAATCAAAATGGGGTGGTTATGCAAGGAATAACAAATGGCGACTTGGCTAGGAAAATGGTTTAACCATTTTCAAGAAGTGGAAGGATTCAACTACCCAAAACTCCTAGTTCATGAAAATCGCAACTCCAGTTGGGTCAGTTATAACAACCAAGGTTGAGCTAGAATCTCAGATGTAAGTCAACATTGGCTACCCTTGAATCTATGTGTGTGCTTGATTGTGCATCATCCTTTTATAAAGTTTTCCTCATCTTTCGAACAATAATGTGCAAGATTTGAGCTACATGAGTTGATTTCCTTGGGCTGTTGTGCAATGATATCCTGGGCATTGCTCTGCTGCCAGTCAGGCGTCCATAGCCCAGATGGAGATACCTCTAGTTTTCTCACAACATTGCTCTACTGCCAGTCAGACATCCATAGCCCCAGTAGAGATACTGGAATCACCCATTCATATTGAACCCTTTTTCTCTTTAGATAATTCTTTTCTTTTCTATTTTTTTTTTTTGGTTTTCTCATAGAGTTTCAGATATTTCGTTTAGTTCTTTTTCAATATGTCAGATGTTTAACATCTGATCTGGGTTGAAAGCTACCATGGACCTCATAACAACACTTGGGAGATCGGATTTTTCACTTAAATCTTACAATACTACCACTCTAGGACAAATATACTACTACAAAGGAGATGATCTTGATAATTTGTGATAGATTTAGAGGAGCTAATGAAGATTACTTACTTTGCACCTTGTTTTCAAGACCTTCCTCAACTCTTATTGACAATGGGCATAAAAAAAAGAGCTTAGGACAAAATCACCCAATCAGCAGACCTGAAAATATCTAAACCACTTCTTTCCTAATGACCAGAGCATGTATTTATATAACAACCCACAGTTTCAAATGGAAAGGACAAATCAAACCCAAAGAAAAAAACAAAACAGAAACCAAACAACAAAGGAAATAGAATGACCAAAAGGAAGGGAAAACAAATAAACATCAAACTATTTACAAACAAAGAGCAAAAGATTCACATAAAGAAGCAACAAATTATTCACATGAAGGAAAGAGTTATTTACACACATAAACTATTCACATAGATGCAAATCATTTACAAGTAGGAGACAAACAAATTATTTACATAAAGAACAACAAATTACTTACATGCAGAACATAAATTAATGAGCTTTATGATTCAAAAGAATGCTTAAGAAACTGACCATTGACAGGCAATGGAACAGGTTCTCTAGTTAAGCTACTCAGTCTTAAAGCATTTTCCCCTAGGATCTCAACAATCTGATAAGGACCTAGCTAGAGTTTGTCAAACTTTTGGAGATTGCCTTTCTTTTCACTAGCTTTATCCCATAATAACACAAGGTCTGATATCCGAAATGCTTTGATTTCGGCTCTTTTGTCAAACTAACGTTTGACAATAGCCTAGTGTCTAAAGAATTACTGCAAGGCGGCATCTCTTTGTTCTTCTAATTTCAACAAAGCAGCTAGTCTTACCTCTATCCTATTGTCACTAGAGTAGAATCTCTGCATGAACTCAAGGATAGGCATTTGCAAATGGATGGGAAATATCAGCTCTTGGCCATACACTAGCTTGAAAGGTGAGGTGTTTAAAGTAGCCTTAATCCTAGTCCTATCTGCCCACAATGTGAATCTCAGCTGGGTATGCCAGTCTCTAGGGTTATGCTCTAACAGTTTCTTAATTACCCCTAAGAGATTCTTATTGGTTGACTCTGCAACTCCATTGCCTTGTGGGTAATAATTTGAAGAATACTTTAAGAAAATTTTGTGATCATATGTCCAAGAAATGAATTCAGCAGAAGAGAAGGAAAAGCCATTGTCACATACCAACACGAAAGGTACCCCAAACTTGGTCGTGATGTATTCGGTAAGGAACTTGGTCACTACTTCTATTGTGTTGTTCTTGCAGGGTATAGCCTCTGTCCATCTTGTGCAGTAGTTAGTGGAAGTCAAGATGAATTTGTGTCTTGCAGAAGAGTTTGGGTTAATTACCCCTATAAAATCAAGTGCCCACTGGGAAAATGGCCTTACCTCATAGAAAGGTTGTAATGGCATGGCTGAATGTCATTCCCTTGGTGTAGAAATCTGACAGATGTGACATGTCCTCACATGTTGATGGGCATCTTTGAATACACAGGACCAGTAATAACCAGATTTGAGGATCTGGTGTGCCAAAGAATCTGTAGACCCATGACTTGTGCCATGTTTCCCATGAAACTCAGAGATCACATGTTTAGCCTCTTGATGATCAAGGCATCTCAGGTATACTCCTTCGAAATTCCTCCTGTATAGCAACCCTCCTTTGAGCATATAGTGAGAACTCTTGAGTCTCAGGGCTCTCCTTTGAGTGGCATTCATTCCTTCCGGACATCGATTGTTGAGCATAAAGCAAATGGTATTAGCATACCAAGGGTCGTTAGAGAAAGATTGGGTCATGTATTGCTGACAGATGATGTTGTCACCAGCGTTTGCCATGGACTTGGACAAACCTATGCCCCTGACTAATTTCATAGGGTGTATCTCCATGCTCAGTCTTACACCCAAGAGATGGCCATCCATTTGCCTCTCTTTTCTCCCAGCTCACTCTGCATGAGTAGGGACTTCACAGCCACATCAGGGACTACAACGATGATTTGGCTTCAGAGGATGTAATGCCAGAACTTCTTGATAGCCCAAACTAGCACAAAGGCTTGCTTGTCCAAAGGTGGGTATTTGATTTCCGCATTTTTGAAGGGAGAGCTCATGAAAGCAATCGGTCTCTCCTCTGCCTCTTCTTTTCATTGAGTTAAAATAGCCGCGCATGAATGCTCAGAGGAAAAAGAGTAGATATAAAACGGTCTGAGATAATCGAAGCTGGTGAGAATGGGTGCTTTGAAATGGATCGCTTAACCTGTGTAAATGCAACTTTCGCTTCCTCATTCCACTCTGTTTTAGCGTCCTTTTTCATCATTTCGTTCAGTGGTTTCACGATTTCAGCAAAGCCCATTATGAATTTTCTCAAAAAATTGATCTTCCCAAAGAAAGACCTCATTTCTTTCTTGCTTCCCAGCCAGGTGATCTTCAGAATGGATTCAACTCGATCTGGGTCAATCGATATTCCCCTTTCTGAAATTACGTGTCCCAAGAGCTTCCCTTCAGAAACTCTGAACACGCACTTGTTGGGGTTCAGGGAGACGCCATACTGGATACATCGTTCCAGAACCTTAGCCAAGTCCACAACATGGTTCATTCAATCTTTGGAGAATACCATCAGGTCGTCCATGTAGACAATGGTGCACTTCCCAATCAGATCCTTGAATGCTATGTCCATGGCACATTGAAAAGTTGCCCCGACATTTATCAGACCGAATGGCATCCTCCTGTACACAAACGTTCCCCACTTTGTAGTGAAGGTTGTCTTCATTCTATCTTCACAGTTAACCATTACCTGGTTATATCCAAAGTAGCCATCCAGGAATGATATCATTTGAGATCCATTGATAGTCTACAAGACTTCATCCAGAGAAGGAAGTGGGTAGTTATCTTTTTCTGAGGCTCTATTCAGATTTCTGAAGTTGACACATAGCTTGATCTCCCCATTTTTCTTGTGGACTGGGACTAAGTTAGCCACCCATGTTGAATGGCGTACATGGAAAATTATCCTTGCCGAGAGTAGTTTCTGAACTTCTTTATAGATCAATGGTTCAATCAAGGCGTTGATAGGGCACTGTTTTTGTTGAAATGGCTTAGCTTCAGGCTTCAAGGGAATATTTTGAGTCATTATAGTACCATCAAATGTCTTTAGGTCTTCATATCCCCAAGCAATTGCAGAAATATCTTTCTTAAGTGCCTTCACTATGTCTTTTTTGATTGCTTCAGGGCAGGCTTTCCCTATGTAGACATTCCTTTCAGGACCAAAATCGGCTAAGTTAACAATTTCGTATTCACCTCCTTTATCTTCAGCTGATATCTTCTCTCGAGCCCTTGGGTTTGAATCAAAAATTCTTTCTAAAGCAACCATTCCTTTAGGAATGTTGTTGCTTGTTAAATTGAGGACCCCTTAAGTATCACAATCTTCATAGTTCTAATCTCCTTGATCTCTGCTAGACTCATTAATAATTTTCCCCTCAAAAACATATGAGCTTGATAAAAAAGAAAGAATATGTCGATCATCATCAAAGACTTGAAAGTTCTTGATATTATCAGGAACTGCAGGGGTGGAAATTAATTCCATAGAGAATTTCTTAAGCTTGGAGCCTTGCATAGGTTCTAGGGTGCTTGCAACAACAACCAATGAATCAGCTACCTGATTTTATTTTCTAGGGATTAAGCTAATCCCAAAGGCATCAAAGTCCTCAATCAGGTTCCATACCCGATTGCTGTAAGCTGCCAGCCTTCTGTTGTGACATGTGTATTGGCTGCGTACTTTCTTAACAACTATTTCTAAATCCCCTTTGACCATCAGGGCTGTGACTTTCTTCTTATGTCCAAACATTAGCCCTCGTGCTAGAGCTTCATATTCTGCTACGTTGTTGGTGCATTCGAATTGCAACCTATAAGAAGCAAAGAAGACTTTCCCTTTAGGGCTAGTTAGTTCAATTCCAACACCACAGCCTATTTTGGATTTGGACCCATCAAATGTAAGGGTCCAAAGCTGATCAAAAGCTGGGGTTGATCCTTTTAAAGTTTTTGTAGGCCTTTGGATAGGATTAGCGCGAAGTGGGGCTCCTTGGTCTTTTGCATCAGATGTAGGGAAAGGATGCTCTGTAAGTTGTCTAGGTACATTTTCCAATTCCTATTTAATTATATCACATAATTTATGGCTATCCTCTTGACAATCACTTGTGCTTTTGGTTGACATTACTGCATCCTTGAAATCAAATGAGAGGTGATTTGAAACAGCCTCAAGGTGATTTGAGTTAGCTTCCTCAGCTTGGGAAACATGATTCAGAATGTCAATGCAAGGTTGGCAAATCAATTTAGAATGGTTTTGGTAATGCACCCTACACCAATTGGGAAGCAGAAGACTTTGCAGATCTGTACCTTCTCCCAAGACTAGCTGATCTTGTTGCAACTTCCTGATTAATGCCTGCTGGTTTTCATTAATCAGGGGATCAAGGGACTTGTGTATTGGTAGTTCTTTAGGATCAAGAACAGTAAAGGTTAAAATTTCATCCCTTTTGTACACCCCTATACCAGTTTCAAAATAGGCCACTTCATTGGGGCAATCATATTCTGTGATGATATGCTTGAGGTGGGGCTCACTTTCAATCCTAATCTAAGTTGGAATCCCTCTCCATGGTAGCCACATATGTAAAAAGTCAAGGGAAAGATATCCCCCTAGACTTTTCATCAAATCTCTGCTCAACAGCATACCATAGGTCTGAGGAATGTCTGCTACTTGAATATCTATGTTGGTTAGGATCCTAGGGTCTGAACCTACTTGCACATGTATGTTCCTTAATTCCCCACTACATTAACCTCCATCTTGTCCAGTTGAATGACCTTCTTGTTGGTCTGAATGGGGTTTAATCCCAACTTCTTACATATCAAAAATGGCATAACATTGCCAAAAGCTCCTGAGTCTAACAAAAAATTATGTAAGTTATTTCCACAAATTCTTAACTCAATAGAAATGGCGGAGTACCTACCTTATTTCTGTACAAAGCTGCATTCATGTCTGCAGCAGGGGAAACCTTGTTTTTCCCTTTTGATTTGTCAGCTTGTTCTAGAGCTTTCAACACTATCTCCCTTTGAGCAGGGCACCAGTTTAAGATGTCGAAATATGACAAAGAAGTTTTATGTTTCTGCATCTCATAAACAATATCAAATTCTGTATTATAACTTGCATTGCTTTTGAAAACATCGGGAGGATTACCCTTGTTATGGCAGTCAAGTGGGCCTTATGGTGGAGGAGGATTATTATCAGCACTTTGATTTGGAGGCACCATATGATTAGGTGGTGCTGATGTGGCGAATTGCCCCTTACTTTGATTTCTCAAAAGGTGTCCTCCCTTGGTCTAAAAGGCTTGGGCATCATACATGTCTTCCTTTGGTTCATTCTCACTTTGCATTGGGAATGAGGACTCTTCTTCAAAGAGGTCATATGCCATTGCAGTATCTACTGAGTCACCTCCTTTGTTTGAATTCCTCTTGAATGTGTGGGAATCTTCGTGTGCCATCTTGACAACTTTCTCCATCTGAGGCCAGTTCACCTTAGAATGGGTTGCAGTATCATACAGCCTGCACCAATTGGTCATGAAGTTGAGGTTGGCCACATTTGCAGTATGTGTCCTCTCCTCATTTGCTTGATAATAATGAGAAAATCCCCCATTATTGGGCCCTGTATTCCACTATCTATTGTTATTTGGCCTTTGGTTATATCCTCTATTCTAATTTTGGTACCCTTGGTTAGAGGAGTTTTGGCCTTGATAACCCCTTTGGTTATAATTGTTGTTATTATGATAAGTACCCTGATTGTTGCAATTTTGGTTAGGGTGGTTACCTTGGTTTTGGGAGGGATTCAATCGAAGCTAAGCCATGTCATTTGTAACTTGAGACAATGTTTTCTTCAAGGTCTCTACCTCATTCGTAAGTTGGGCTGTCTTTTCACTTTCCACACTCTTAACAATACGTGGCTGACCACCATGATTTGGTATTCCCATTTGGTTATGATGACCATGGGAACTTTGAGGAACCTGTGATTGTTGAAAAGGATCAGGAGTTCCAGTAGGAAAGAATGGAATGGGTGGTTGGTTTGCAATTCAGACATAGGTCCATAATGGGAAGGAGACATTCCTGAGATAGTATTGAATAGAGGGGTTGGGCTATGCATCTGATATCCTATTAAAGGAAAACCTCCTCCCAGGCTCCCTTGTTGAGAATTGATTTGTTGTTGCAGCTTGATAGTTAGATGATAAACTTTGGATAGAGAATCAATATCAGCTGGTTGATAAGTCCTTTGCAAGAACAAACCTAGCAAAGGGTCTATTACCCTAAAGTATGCTTGAATGGCACTATTCTCAGTAACTAGGTAGGGATCCTGCAACCTCCTATACATCCTTTGAAATTTGGTATTGAACAAGGGCAAGGACTCACCTGGTTCCTTTCTGATGGTAGCAAATTTGTGATATAGAAGAGCTAGGTCCACATAAACCCTGAACTGGTTGATGAAAGCATTTTCCAAGTGTGTCCAGGTCAAAATAGAACCCTGTGGCAAATTAAGATACCAGTTATACGCCATATCCCCTAAGGAATATGGGAACAACCTACAGACTACATCATGGTGAGCTATCTGAGCTCTGGTACAAGCATCCTTAAAGGCTTATATGTGCTCCTCATCACTCCTTGATTTGCCATGAATGTACTTGGGGCAGAATTTCTCAGGGTTCTTGGGCATATCGTGAAAACCTCTGGGAATAGTCCCCAATGGAGAGGGATTATTCTGAAAGAACGCCATTGGTAGCGATGGTGGTGGTTGAGCCAGCTGTTGTATGGGTCGAACCAGCTGTGATGACAATTGAGATGGGTGTGGTGGTGGATTAATAGGTATCCACTGGGGTATTGGTGAAAATCCTAGTGGAGTGAGCAGAGTTGATAAGGGTGGTATGATAGTTGAGCCAGTATTATGGATCCTGTGTCTTGTTGGGGTCTTGAGTTCTATCAAGGGTGGTGGATTTTTAGCTGATCAGAGAACTCTATGGGACATTTCTAGAGAGAAAAACCCATCTTTATCTAGTTTTCCATTTTAGGCCCTCCTAGCGCTAGTTCCTGTTGACGGTGCTTTTGGCATAGCAACATGCAAACAACATATTGCTACTTTGTTTCTCTTGAAAGAGAAAGATGATCACATGGATATCTTAGCTCCCAAGGTCTTTGTAGTTGGTTCTTAATGGTACTGATGTTGCTCAATTGGTCAATGTGACAGTAATGTTCAAGGGGCCTGCTGGTGTTGAGCTTCTGGGTCGTTCTATGATCAAACATGAATTTAAATCTACTCTAACTGGGGTTTTTAAAGAAACAACAAAAGATAGGTCAGGGCTTTGGAACAAAAAAGAACAATAGTTCATCTAATTTAACCAGACTAGTTATCCTTCAAGGAATTATAAACTAAAACTGAAGAACAAAGTTAACTTGCGATTAACACACAATTGCACTCATTCACAGTGTTGATTTCAATAATAGACTACTAGTCACCATTTTGAATAAAACACCAAAATAATATTGCATTCCTTGAAGACTTCACAAATCAAATGATTAACTTAGGACAAACACCATTCTGAAACACAATCTGAAGTAGATTAAGATCTAGTTGCTTCTACTATTAATTAGAATAGATAAGCAACATTTACAAGAAGTTGTTACAATCACGATTATTATAGAAATATGTGACTCCAAATTGTTTCCATTTATATTAAGAAAACTTGAAACCTCATGGCGAAGTCCCTCCTTTCATTAATGGAGTCCCCTCGATTTCCTCCTGTTCTCCTCAGGCTCGGCCCCTTTTTGTTTCGGTGTAACCAAGTCCTTTCGCCAGGAAATTTTGGCGAACCCTTCCTTCTCTGCCAAGCTCCATTTCTTTCGGTGGGGTCCCCTTTCTATCAGCAAGACATTACATGGTTGGGGAGACCCTACGACGACCCTTTTTGTTTCCTCCCCAAGTTCATTTTTGTATCGGCAAGACTTATGCAGATATTACTTCATGTCGGCAAGACCTTTCCTCGGGCTCCTCCTGCCTTTTCGTCGAGACATACACTAATCGGCAGACCTCCTGCCGAAGGAAAAATTATCGCCGAGACTTACTCCTTCGCTGAGATCCTATACCGAAGTCTCCCTGCTTCGTCGAGAGTTCATTTGAGTTTGGGGAGAGCTTGTTTGATCGACAAGACTTCCCGCCGACACCACACCCCTGTCGCTGAGACTTTAGCACTTCGGCCATACTTCATGCCAAAGATGAACCACTCTCCCCGATGTATGCCCCTATTGGCGGTTGGAAAGACCACAAGTGTTCGGCGAGACCATGCACCAAAGACAATAGCCCCCACCGAAGTGCATGATTGTTTGCGCTAGTTGGCGAGACACAAAGAATTCGTCGAGACTTCACCCCAAATTCAAATCTGCATGTCGATATGTGTTCTCTCCATTGTCGATCGGTGAGACATAAAGATCTCGCCAAGACATTTCTCCAAAGGAGACTTTCACGCTGATGGGAAACTCCTAGTCATCGAGACTCTGATTGATGTTTTGCCGATTGATGCTTGCATATGAATTTCACTCATTGTGACATCTCTGGGGTCTTGTCGATAGGCAACACAGATGGATATTGAACAAAATGCATTGGTAGTAGGCAAGACATCTGCAAGGTCTTGCTGAATTTCTTCTTAGAGGAAAGTTATGACCAACAGGATTGAGGAATGCACTCCAACTGAGCTCCCTTGACAAATATCATCACGCGCATGATTTAATCCTACAAAACAAAATCTCCATTAGCCCTCAGGAGAAGATAAAATATATCAAAATGAAATACACCATTGTCTATGATAATGTCATTCAATACTTAGTCAGAAGAAGACCAACCTAAGCTGAGATAAAACCAAAATCAGATCAGGAAGAACAAAAGATAAGCAGGCAGAAAATAGAAGCACCCCCAAAGAGGAAAGCAAGTAACAAAAAGGCAAAAAAGAAACCAGAAAGAGAAAGGGGGACCCATTTTTTTCCAAATCAAAATGGGGTGGTTATGCAAGGCATAACAATACCGGGATGGTTATCTGGATGCACCTTTCTCATGAAGGCAGATAGCTAGAGATCCAATGGCACAGGGTTGTCAACAGATGCCATGGGCTCACCTTCTCTCTCTCCTCAAGAACTATCATAGTTCACCATGAGGATTTCTACCTCAACCTAAGGGAGTATGTGGTGAGTAACTTTTGGGTATAGTTCACATCCCCTACACTACACCAAGCCACGAATGAAACACGAGTCTCTATCTAGGTTAGACAAGCTACTAGGGGAGTCCTTAAAACACTAGGAGGGTGTGTGAGGCACAACCATAAACACCAGCCCATCACAAGCATGGGTCGAGAGCCCTAGTGAGGTACTAGAAACTTGAACCAACCCTACACATCTTATCTAGGTATCACCCTTGCTTCAATGCTTTGCTAGACATGACGTGACTAGATTTGGGTACAAATTTAGCTCTCCCCCCTTTATATGCCCCGCTAGTAACATGTGGTCGAGATTGTCCCCCAAGTGATGAAATCCCAGGTAGGTTTCACTAAAGGGAAGGAAATACTAGACGTTTTTGTTAGTCCCCAGGCTTGCACGTAGCATAAGAAGAGAGTGTACACATACTAGTGTTGCCTAGGTGGAATCGACTAGACTGGAATGAGTTATGATTCCTAGTCACCCAGGATCACCGTATGGTGCAAGGGACGTGCACACATCAACAACCCACTCCCAAACATAATAAACAAGTTAATTGACCCTTTAATTAAGTCTATGTATGCCTATCTAGTGTGAAAAATATGCACACACAATCTAATCTAGGGGTATTTTATCGATCGTCTTACAACAGTGTTAGTAGTTTCACCTCTGATCTTTGTCAAACATGGGACAAGTTGCATAAATCATTGGTGAAATCCCACAATCATAGACAAACAAGTGAGCAAATCAGTACCCAAATAAAAAATTTAAGACTTTGGATTACCTCAAATTCGCCCCTGCATTAAGAAAATTCACCTTTCTTTGATCTCAGGATCGCCTTTTTAGGAAATGGGCGTGAGCACAGTCGCTTACTGAGTGGAGAGGTGATAACATATTCACCTCTATGGTCAAATAAGGATCGCTACTTCTTCTCATAGGTTCACCCATCCAAGTCACTTGAGTGCATTCACCTCTAAAGATACGGGTCTAGATTTGTAGTAGCAAGTTCGCCTTTTTGATAGAGAGGCGTATGTGATTTCCCCTATGTTGAATGTAGATCCACCCCTGCGTCAGGCAGATTCATCCCTCAAGGGCGCATTCACACTTGTGTCTAAGATACAAAACTACAAAACTTCAAACAACAACAAACATGAAAGTAGACTTGTGACGTGGGTCCGACTGAGCGTCCCAAAGATGTGTGCAAGTGAAATTCCCTATTCTAAGATGCAAAATGGAATGAAATGCAAAAAAAAACAATCACACAACACCTCAAGATTGGCCTAAGTTAAATTCAAAAAAAATACAAGAAATGAAACCTTTTACCTTGCTTGAATTGTTGAGTTGGTTGACCCTTTTTAATGCTTGATTTGTATGCTCCTTTCTTGAAAAAATGACTTAAATCCTAGTGCAAAATGATGCTAAGATTATGGAGATTGCAATGGTGGATGTGGGTATTGGATTGGATGCAATATGATGGCTCTAATGGCTACAACAATGGAGGTAAGCTAGGTTGTGTGTGAGTGCATGCAATTTTGGCTAAGTGTTTTACTTGATTGCTTTCTTGAGTGATTTCTTGAATGAGGGGCATTCCACTACTTTTAGGGGAAGTTCCTCTAAACCAATGGATGGCTGAGATGCACCCAACTTGGAAAGATCAAGGGGTCATATGTATTTGAACTTCACAAGCCATCACATGAGGACATGTGGATGGTGAGGTGGAAAAATGAAGGTGAGTTGGGGATGAAGTGGAGGTACTATGAGGTACCTTGGGAATGGACAAGATCTCTTCATAAAGGAGGTCTTTGTCCACATGTAATTTGAGAGGACAAGTGGGGAATTAAAAATTCCTCACAAATCCTCATGGGGATGGGAGAAGGAATTAACAATTCCTTAAAATGCATGGGGGGAATAAATGTGAATTTTAAATTCACATGGGGAAGAGGATGCCTTCTCCAAAAGGAGAAAGAATTTAATAATGGTTGACTAAGGACATATTCCATAAATGGCATGAGGATTAGATTAGCTTAAATCAGTGATTAAGGTTGTACAAATGCAGTATTAGATGGACTAATGAAGGATTAGAGACAAGTGGAAAATTATGGAGGATGTGACCCTAATGATGATTAGGGATGTGCACACCCTAATCATAGATTAATTAGATTAATCTAGATTAAAGGGGATTTTGGAGGATGTTGACATGAGGAGAGAGAAGAAGATGAATTGAAAATTGATTTAATTCATTTATACCAAGTGACTACATTAAATAAATTAACCCTTTATTTAATTAATATGGCTTAAGGATGCAAGATAGAGGAATGTGAAGGTGAATTTGACCATATGGGAGTGGTCAAGTTTAGGTGTCCATAGGTATAGTTTATATGTATGGGTTGGCGTGTAGTTTATTCTATTTGGATATGGGTATTCTGACTATCTAGAGCTTTCGTATCATATTTTTGTCAAAATTGTATGGCTAAAGTGTCTTATTTGGATATTAAAGAGCCTTCAAATCTAATCTTGCTACTATGATAAATGTAAATCCTTTATATATATATATTAATATATGGGCTTTATGCTCTTTTTCATATATATATTATTAAAATAATTAATAAAATTAAACATATAACTGATTATTTAAAAACCATGAAACCTACCATGGAATGAAAAATGAGATGAATGAAAACCAATCTCCAAACAATCATTATTTCAATCTATTTGCATTAAACCAAAATTCAATTATTTGAGTATATTTATTAAGGTTTTATTTTTCCTTTTCAATTGGTATTTCCTTTTCAAAGGATTTGTACAATGCCATGTTTTGGGGAAGCCTATCAAAGGTTTGTATTCATGTGATAATCTAGAAATACTATTGAAATATCATGCATAGTTTATAACCCTAACTTTAAATTACATTTAAACAAATATCTCATTTAACAAGTCATATTCAAACAAGTACCACATAAACTTAGTACATATGAATGTAGTGTATTTTACATGTATTCCACGTTTGAATCTAATATGCTACATGTTAGATATGCCATCCACCTATACCCATGAAAAATTTAAAAATGGTAAATGCTAAACTTAAAAAATGCATGGTTTCATAAGTTAGTTTTCATAGATTGCTAAAGTTGGATAGTGTCTGGTAAATACAAGGAAATGAAATGAAGAATTCTAGTTTAGTAAAAATGTATCCCTATAATTTTTTCTAAAGTTGCTGAAACTATAAGCATTGTATTTGATTTTGTAAGTAATTATATAAAAAATATTAGGGTTTGGGTTCTAGATTTATATATTAAATAGTAGGCTCAACTTTCCTTCTTAAATCCTCCCATTAATTTAGACTGGCTTGTGTGGTTGTCATGCATGTTTGTTCGTGCTTCTTCCCACCTGCTACGATCAACTTGCTTATACATTACTTCTTGCTAACATACTACTTACTACGTAATTGAAGGGGAATTTTCAAGATGGTAATTGTTGTGCTAAGTGCCTTTAAAGGTTACTTTGGCACTATTTCTTTTTTTCCTTTAAAGCTTACTTTGATGTGTTTTTTTCCTTTCAATTTAGTAGTAATTGTAGTAGTCTTCTCTTTTCTTCTTGTAAGTTGTTGCAACCATATAATTTGTTGACATGTGATTGATGCACTTGAAAACACTAAAATGAGACTCTTTTTTTAAAATTTCACATGGAAATATTATTAAAAAAATTATAAATTGATTTTCATATCAAGTTTATGAACAACATGTTGAAAATAAAGGTGATTAGTCTTCACTTCTCAGCCATTGTTCTCTGCTAAAAATTAATGTTGATTTAATTAGTTTTTTATCTTTATTTTTGTAAGCCCTTTAGAACACTAGGCATCAACCTTTTCTTCCAAAATTGAATTTGAATCTATGGCCTAGACCATTAGTACTTCTTTTAACATCATAGATGTCATTTCAAGAGAAGATAGAGAGTTTGAGAAATCAATAACACATTTATAAATGTATTATGATTGTAGAAATGTTGTATCATGTGCTCTTATAAATGTCACATCCTTCGCAAACACCATCATCAAAATGCAAGTAGGATTGCAAAAACACACCATTTGTGAAGCCTTGTCACAGTACTTAGCCAATATTGGGTAGTGTTATTATGTCCTTGATTTTGACATTCTTTCATTTAATGGTGATGGTGTTGGGTGAGGATCTTTCAATAATGAAATAGACGGGCATGATCCATTCAATCATCTTGCATGCCCTATCTAAAACTCCTAGTCATTGATGGATAAAATGAGCTTGGTGAAGTTCATAGAGGGAATTCCTTCGACGTAATAATATTAGTATAATTATTATTAATGAAGGCAATTTTGAGATATTTAAAATGTATATTAGTTAAAATTAAAAAAATAATAATAATTTTTTAAATTTGTAATGGTGAAATTTATAGATGTATATCATTTTTTATTTAGTTTTATGTCAATGTTGAGGAGAGTTTTAATGCATGTATTTAGTGACAAATGACAAGATCTTATGTAAAGTAAGGCTCATTACCCTATATTTTTATTCATTTACATACACACACATCCCTATACATTTAGCCCTATCTTATAAAAATAAATCTATGCATTTGTACTATTTTCTCATAAGTCACATTCACCTATGCATTTGCATTCATTTATTCATTAGCAACCTAGATATGACTATTTACGCATAGTAGAAAATTTCTACAATCCTAGGGATAACCTTGAGGTTGCAAAATTTTCATCTTTCATTTAAATTTAAATTCAATTTTGACTTATTAGCCCCATTCATCCTCCTACCTTTTGCTAACTAAACATACAATTGACATGATTTGATGCTATTGGCTAGTATTTAAATACATTCAATACATTCATCCAAAATCATTGAATCATCAAGTACACACATGTTCACTATCTCATCTTAGAGAATTAACATAAATAATAGTGAGACATTTAAATTTGGTGAAATAAAATCTGACAAATCTATGGTCTAGGGTCCTTAACTATTATTTTCAATCACTGTTAACTTTTTGGGAATTGATCTAGGACAATTATCTCCTTGTAGTTAATTAATAACCTTTAAGGTATTTTTAGTATCACCAAGTCCTCAAATCTCAGGAAGAGAAGAGAAAAAAAATATTCACCAAGCAATTAGAGGAGAAAAATATCACTATGATTAGGGATGATTATGAATTTAGAGTATACACGTGTGACAACATCATCCCAAATGCATGAAATTATCCTAGATAATAGTGTATAGATCTATCATGGAATCTAAATAACTTTATTGAAAAAGCCATAATTTATAAGCATACATAATATATTCACAATATATTCTTCATTTGACACTCATTCTTTGGTCATTGAGATAACTGTCTATATCTCTTATTCACTTTCTTAAAATAGAAAATGCACCTATCAGAATCTCAACAACCATTTTCTTAACCTCGGTTGGTTTATGTTTATTTGTACACATTTCATTGCATTAACCTAGGTTACATTAGGAAAATTTTATTTACCTTTACATTTTTAGTGAACTTATCCAAACCTATACAACTCAAATTTTTATTTTAGGGATTTCATCTTTATGTTTCTCTAAGTTTACATCATATTTTAATATCTAAAATTACTTTTATATCCTTTTACTATATTATTATATATTTTTTATTAGGGTTTATTTATTTATTGAGATATCTCTCTCACCCACTCTATCTACCCTTGGCTATCTCATTAAGGTTTTAATTCTAGGTCTAATACACCACTAGTATTTATATTTTTTCAATCCAAAGTGTGCATTGAAGCTTTATTTGTATATATCTTGTATTTATGTGTAAAATAAATTATAGGCTTTACACCTAATATGCATACTTGTTCCAAGAATGATCAATCCTTAGTGGTGATCATTTTAAAATTAGCTAGGGTAACTAAGAGAATTATAATCATGATCCACTTAGAGTTAAACAAGATGTTGAACTTACAAATCATGTTTTAGTAGAAGCATTACAACAAGCTCAATTTCATCATCATTTGGTTATGTCCTCTGAGCACATAAATTTTGCAAGATCTTGGAATATTTAATGAGTCTTTCTCAAGGTGCTATTAACCCACTCCCTTATCCTAATCCCACACCAAATTCAACACTTTTCATGTTATGTTTAATGAACATTTTCCTCTTCCTTCCCTATCCATTTATACAAATTCTACCAGATTTCGTAATCCTATTTTTCCTATTGTTACCTTGGTGACATTTGTCAAAGAGAGTAAATCTAAAGAAAAAAACTTAAAAATAACAAGGATACTATTAGAAACAATCTTCCACATTGCATGCATTTAAATTTTGAGGTTGTTCATGTCTATTTCCTATAGGATTTATAGTTCCTCATTTTGAGATGTATAATAGAAAATGATACCCTAATGTTCATTTACAATCATTCATATTACAACATGTATTGATTTTGCAAATAATGGTTTGATTTTAGCTTAAATTATTCCCAAGAACCCTTAGTGATTGTGCTATTTGATGTTTTTATTCATGTTACTTGTAGGTTCAATCAAGTTCTTTAATGATCTTTCTATTACTTTCTTTAACACTTTCATATAAACATGGGATTGAAAGTTACTATTATGATCTTATTAGATGTACACAAAAGAGTAATGATCCTGAAGATGATAAAATTTTTGAAGGTAATCAAAATGGAAGATAAAGAAATACAAAGCACAATACCTTCACCTCGAATATTTGATACATTCCTTGATGAGTGGAAATAGAGTGAAATTTTGTTACATTTTATTTTCTCTTTGATATGGTAGTATGTGGATTGCTCAATGCTCTAACATAACCTTGATATGATTACAAGATGTGAGCTCAAAATAACATTTAGGTATGATAGTAGATTCTTGGATGAGGATGAAGGATGAAAGCCTCTTGATATAGAGTCTTGAAGAGGTAAAACCAATGGCTAGGAATGATTGATAATGGATGGCTAAGATTGAATGAGAATTAGGGTTTGGATTAAGGATGTAGTCATGTGACAAGTAGCACGTGAGGGATAGGATCTAGGTTTAGGATTACGATAAGGACAAAAATCCTTATGGGAATGGCTATGAGTAAGAGGTTTAGATGAGATGAGTGGATGAGATGAAAAGTTAGTTTGACTTTTGGATAGGTGTCTAGGTTCAATGAATCTAGACAAGGAGTTAGTTAGACATGTGAAGGGGACAACTGTCACATGATGAAAAATTTAGCTTATGATCCATGTGAACAAGATAAATGACTAGGATTATATAGAAAATGATAGAGGATAAAAGGGGAATTAGTTAAATAAATAAAATATTTATTTAATTAATTAGACCATGTGAAGGGAAAATAATTATATAAATGATAAATATTTATTTAATTAAAGGATTAGGATAAAGATGGGAAAATGATTAGAATAATTAAATAAATAATAAATATTTATTTAATTAAAGGCTTAGGATAGGATAAAATTAGGTGTGGTTGGGTAAGATCAAATTTTAGGTATCTACAAATCCTACAAATGATTAAGTTATTTGATGTCAATCAAAGTTGAAGCATCAATTTGATGATGATGATCTACAAACCATGTTTCTAGAGGGATTAATTCTAGTTATAAGAAGTATTGTGCACCTAAGTTCTTTTTCATCTTTTATGGATATTACCACACATTTAAATAATCTTGAGGTTAAATTATTAAAATAAAATATTTTGAAATATGGGTCATCATCATAGTTTTCTTTCCCTTATAAGTTTAGAAAGGTTGTTACTTTTTCAAAGGGAGGTGATAGGAAGAAAAATGTGAATCAAGCCGTTAATGTTATTTTATTCCTTATTTTAAATAAAATGCTTCTAGATAGTTCACTTAACTTTAGTAATCCATAGATCATGTAATTCAAAGTTTGTTTAGTTATAATTTAATTAAACTCCCTCTTATATATACATTAGACCTCATCAATGTTAGAAATGTAGAAACCAACTACAATATGGAAATTTGAAATAAACTTGAAAATATAAAAATTATATTATAGAATATCAATGGAGATTTAAACTAATATGAAGCATCAATAAAGAAAATAAATATTTCTCAAGAGCTATACATGGAAGAAAAATATTTACATTGAGAAAACTATTATGGTATAAAAACTCCATCAGAAAAGATAACAAGTTTTGATGTAGGAGCATCCAGTAGTGTAGGGAAATCTTGCATCACCCAAAAAAATCTATTTCTTTTTTTTTTTAGTTGTTTTGAGTCCCATGATGACACTTATGGGGTGTAAGATGTTGGAGTAAACAAGTCATTATATGATAATTAATTAATCATTAATTAATTATTAGAGGCTTTTTACTTTAGTCCACTTAAGCTAAACTTAGGAGTTACTTCTTAATATTTAGTTTGATTCTTATTATTAGATTGGACTAAATTTAGGACAAGTTGTCTCATTGCATGAGATTAAAACACTTTTCACTATATTATTAATCCGCATGTAGGGTTTTCTTGTGCATTGCTTATATAAGCATGCACATTCATTTGTAATATTCATCCAGGTTATTTGCATCAATAAAATTCTTAGGTTATTGAGCATAATATCACTTTCAGATCTTCTCTATTGTGATAGGTTATTTCTCTGTGCACTGTACGAGGTTACGACTAGGCCCACTATTTGCGGCTCATTAAAATTTGTTGAATTTTTCAACTTAGGTGGTTGTACATAAAATTTTAGTAGCTACAATCAATGCCGCCCACCAGAAAAAATATCCAAACAACACTAAAACCAATTATGAGTGGTCCAAGAAAGTATAGCATGCATCCCAATAAAATAGGAATATTCCAAGCATCTCCGGTAGGAATCAATATATTCTGGGCAGTGGGAAATTTTTAGGTGATTGGGTTTTTTTCTCATAGGGGAATTTTTTTCTCTCAACGACAATTGTCAAATTTAATCTAGTACTTTTCAAACATCATCATACAGATGAACTTCTTTTCCCCCCTCTTAGCCTTGATTTTCCTTAAAGGAGCAATTTTTTTCTTTTTGGCATAACTTGGGCATACGGTGTCAAAATTGGGCAAACAAGATATAATCAGAAAGCTAGTTCTGTGAAATTTCTAGTGGTGTAGGTCTCATTATCAGGTTTTGCTAGTGGTTCTTGTTAATCTAAGTAAAATTTAGATCTTCATTTTGCACTTCCAAGCTCATAATTTTTTTTCTTGTATCTCCAATTTTCACGATTCAAGTGGCATTGGAAAGTTATTTTAGAGCTCTTCAGATCTATTAATGCACTTTTTCTAGAATCAACCCTAGGTACATTTTATTTAGTATTTTGTGTTTTCACACTTTACTTAATTACCTGGATGTCTTGGCACATGGAGAGGATCTGATTAGATGAGATGACATCATTTGATCTACTTTATCATTTTTTTTTTATTCAAAGGGTAAATGCTTTTGACCGGAGCTATGAACTGGATACAACCATTCAACAATAACACCCCAATGGGGTTTGAACCTTAGTGGCAAGAACAACAATGCCACCGATAAACCATCACACCATGCCAATACCGGCTTGATCTACTTTATCATTATTGTGGGTTTATAGTCTCTATTTTTTTCATTTGAGTGAGTATCATGGGTTTTTCTATTCATCCTTCTATGATCAAATTGGAAAAGGATAACTATGATTCTTGGTGAAATGTCATTCTAACACATCTCAAGTGGCTTGATATTTTTCCTTATATGTATGGACTCATACCTCCACTAGACACACCAAAGAGTTTATCAGCATGGCGTATCATCAAAGATCATATTATAGGCACCGTTGGATGTTCTAGTGTTGATCTTGACACTATGTATGTTGTATCATACATTGAATTTCCCCACATACTTTGGACACAACTTTTGGAGATCCATGGAGACCCTCATATCTCTCCATACCCAAAGGATCCTACTATAGATTGTCTCATCCCTCTTGCATATGTAGATTCCATACCCTTTGATGACGATACTTTAGAGGAGCTTGAGTATATCATAGGTCTTGCATGTTCTAATGGTTCACAAGCTTGTCTTCATGTTCCCACTCTTTAGATTGAGGCTACATCATCATCAATTGTTGTTCTTGATCAATTTGGTATCACCACATCTTTGGCCCTATTGATTCAATGTAGCAGGACATCTCACATATTCTAGACATAGCTACTTGGGATTCATATCTTGTAGACATATCATCCTTGTTTGTAGAGTCCTATATTGGAGATCTAGAGGATTACTTTGAGGATATTCTTCTCCTCTTTATTGACAGCCACATCACCGATATTGGTCCACTATCTTCATTGCTTTGTAACTTGTTCTATATCAGTCTTCACAGGATTCTAGATTGACAGATCATTGATTTCTGACATGTGGAAACGTGAGCACTTTTTAGAGGCACACATCATCTGGATTTGGATTCTTGATACACCCATTCTTTTGGATTGGCTTCTCCAATCAATAGTGGATCCTTTTCTTCATATGGGGAGAAATTTTGTTTGTAGGTAATGGATCATATTATGTCTTTAGGCGTTTCATTGACACATGAGCTCTTTCATTATTGGGGGATTCATATCTTCACTTTCTCTCTCCTATCGAGGGGACATCTATTGTACTTGCATGACAGAAGTAGTCCTTGGGGGTCACATTGAGTCCTCCTTCAATCCTTCTTTCACTAGTGCAGTCATTACTTTTATCTCTTTTTGGAGAGGATCTTTTTCCATGTGGTTTTCTCCTTTCCACCAATTATGAGAGATTTCAGTTGCTTGTTCATGGGTATCTCATCAAACCTTGTAGTTAAGGCCCATTCTACATTTGTTTTAGGTTCCTTTATCAATTGTTTAGTTTCTCCCTAAGTTGAACTTAAGGGGGGTATTGGAGTAAACAAGTTACTATCTGATAATTAATTAATCATCAATTAATTTTTACTTTAGTTCACTTAAGCTAAACTTAGGAGTTGCTTCTTAATATTTAGTTTGATTCTTATTATTAGATTGGACTAAATTTAGGACAAATTGTCTCATTGCATGAGATTAAAACACTTTTCACTATCTTGTTAATTCACATGTAGGGTTTGCTTGTGCATTGCTTATATAAGCATGCACATTCATTTGTAATATTCATTTAGGTTATTTGCATCAATAGAATTCTTAGATTAATGAGAACAATATCACTTTCAGATCTTCTCTATTTTGATAGGTAATTTCTTGCATGTGTTTCATGGGAGCTGTGGATTGAATTAGTCAATTCTAACATAAGACAATCAAAAGTCAGTAAAGGTGAAAAATAATCACTTACTATTTTTAGTAATTTGACCTAAATAGGCTCATATGGACCTGGAAATTAACCCCAAGGAGCATAATTGAAAAATATTTCTGATGATGAAAGAATCATCTCAATACCTTATACAATTTGGGAGATATTAAAGTTTTTGTTGCAAAAAAATTCTCTAATCTAACTTCAAATTCAAATTTGAAAACCTTAGAAGCCCAGAAGCAACTCAAAAAGTGGATGAAACGATCTTCGATGGTTTTGACATTATTGATTTATTAGAGATATTTCCAACAATATATTATAATAGCAATCAGACACCCAG
>VDFB02294566.1:0-15665 GCA_007258455.2 Sequoia sempervirens | reverse complement strand
ATATATATATATATTATAATCTGATATATCTATATATATATATATATATCAGATTATAATAATATATCATTGTATGCAATAATATATCATATAATATGATAATAATATATCAATCAGATTGATTATATATATAGTAATGCCTTGTATTGTTCCATCATATCAAGCCATGTACAATTTCATGACATGGACCTTAACATATGTAAGTTGATATATATATATATATATCAGATTATATATGTATAATCTTATATGGATAATAAAGGTGAAAATGAGGAAGAAAACCGTAGGTGATGATGAGTATATGGCTTAAATCTGCCCACCAACCCGTGGTTAGGTTAACACATATGTGTGGTTTGATGAAGGCTTATGGGGCACGTGGTTAACTCATACGCATGGTTTGATGAATGAATATGAGGCACTTGGAGAACATTTTAATGTGATGAGGTTGAGATTAAAGGGACCACCTCCTAGAGGACCCACGTGATATTTTGATGGGGCCCACATGCAAATGTAACTTGAAATAGGTGAAATGATAATTGTAAATAGGCCTTTTTTCATTCAACACACCATTGTTTGGTAGGAAAATACAAATGTGAAAATCAATCACCACAATTCAATGCATTCAATATACACATTTGAATGATTTTATAAGAGGCAATTTCCAGTGTCATTTTCATTACGAATTCTCTTATGCTTTCACTGCACATCCTCTACAAAATTCACCTCTGTACATATAACAAAACAAAAACATTTTATAATTCATATGTACGACTAAAATTATGCAAGCCACCTATATTGTCAATTACACCAAATATAAAATTAATTTCCTATAAGCCACGACAAAACTTAGGCATAATTGGCCACTGCAAAATGAAATGACATATTGTTTCCCACGAAGATTCAATTTGCACATTCCAATGATTTTATAAGAGGGAATTCCTTGTATATCCTCTACAAAATTCAGAGCTTACTAAGGCAACCTATGCACATTCCTCTTAAAAGGGAGCTTATTCATGTTGGTACACCCAGAATAACTAAATTCATGTTTCTATTTATTAGTATACCGTATTTACATTTATGTTGTCTGTTTCATTATTCAATATACTCTTTTATATTTATGTACTCAGTGTCTACATTATTTTTAGCCATATAGAATATTCAATTTTGACTTAGCTGTTCAAATGATCATTATCCATTATGTAATCATATCACAACATACAATATATTTATCTGTTTTCTTCCACTTATTTTATGAGTTTCAATAATTAGATCACATATTTGTATATACATGTACATGTATATGTATATACAAATATATATACACATGTATATGCATATGTATGTATGAATGTATATGTATATACATAGGCATGTATATTGATATAGATATACATATATTTATTGAAAGTCGTGGCACGAAATATATGCACAATACACACTATCAAATAGATTCGTGCAACAGTTGTTAATAAATATATGTATATGTACATGTATATGTATATAGATATACATGTATACACATACATATATATGTATATATATGTCCTTTCTATTGCACTCTGCCATGTATGGTGCCATCATATGTAATACACACTGTTATTTTCAGCTTCATACCAAGGATCAAAACATTGTGGATTTTAATGCTCCAATCAAAACTCTTATTGTTGTGCATGCAATATTGTAAGGATGATTTGATGTGGGAATGTTACGAGTACCAAGTACTACCCCTGTTTATTACAATTATTTTGCAGGCAAGTGAGAGCGTGGAGAGGTGAATCAAGTATGTGGATTATCAACATACCAACAAAGTTGTGTTTGTTAACACAATAAACTCTATAGGGACATTTTGCTCTAAATGCTTTATGATATGTTTACATTTTCTGATATACATATGTTCATAAATATATAATTTTCTTATCATATGCTTATTTGATTGGAGGAATATATTTATTGGCATTGGTCTCTTAATGGCATGCATGCGAGGACTTCTCCGCAATCAATATAAGACATTTAGCGTTAATGATAGGTAAAGTCTATGACTTTACTTTGGCAATGACCTAGTAATATTGAAAAATGTGTCTTTTTATATATATGGCTGAAAGTTAGATGAAATGAGCAATAGTATACAATAATTATGAGATTAGTTAGTATTAAATTAATTATATATATGCATGTACATACATATATTTATTGATAGGTATATATGTACATACATATATATGGTTATGCGTATATGTATGTACATATATAGCTATATATGTGTGTGTGTCTATGTGTATATATATATAATTAATCTAATAATTAACATGTAGTTTCATTAATTTTTGATACTGATAATTGATAAGAATATATCATTGTCTTCATATGCCTTCAACAAACTACACGTATGGGTTTACCTAACCGCTAGTTGTCGAGCATCTTTAATCCCTAAACTCATCATCTCCAACGGATTTTTAGGTAGGTTAGTATTTGCAAACAATCATATATTATTATCAGATTGTGTGTGTGTATATATATATACATACAAGCTGATAAGAATATATCATTGTTTGCAAATATATATATATATACAATCTTATAATATAATATCACTGTCTGCAAAAAATATATCGTTGTCTGCAAATTGTGTTTGCAAACAAAGTTTTGTGATTATTTTTTATTGACAAAGATTGAAACATAGTGTAATTAGTGAGACCACAGAAAATAGAATGCTGAAACCATCATCAAACATATAAGGCATACAAATTTGAGGTTCCAATAACAAACAACAGCAACATTAGGACATTTTATAATCATATCATAGTTATATTTTGAATCAAATTGCAATAATTGATTGGGTGGTGCGAGAGAAAAACATGGCTCGAACATACTTGAAACATATGAAAATATTACTCAAAGCTTGTATTGATCTTCTCCCCTTAAACATATGTGAGGTTTGAAACATAATTACATCAACATTATCACATCTTATAATCTAATCACAGTTATAACTTTAAGCATATAAACAGATTTGATTTGCAAACCAGATCACCAAAATATACTGCTACATTGATCAAAAAACAAAATTGAATATGCACATAATCAACTGTCCATATTTCTAGGAAAAAGAGGTGGCGTGATATATCCACCAATAGCTGAGTCAGGTCCACTTGTAGGAGGTGATACTTGGTTAATACCTCCTTGAAGGCATGTTGCTATTTGAGCAAGTAATGCCTGGCTTGCATCAGCAGCCAATCCCATTTGTTGTGAGCCACTCCCAACCTGCATATTGTTGATGGCTGTAAAGGCTGGTGACAAAATACTCATCATATCAAGCAAGATAAGATGTTGGGAGGGTATAGGATCCCCCACTGTAGACTTACGTTTTCTCTTCTCTGCTTGTTTTTCTTTCTTTTCTGTTGCCTTTTGTAGACGTTCAGCCTTGGCCTGCTCTTGTCTAATGGATTTCTCTCGCATTCTTATCATTTTTTTCTCATCTTCTATCACTTTCCTTGCTTACTTCTCAGCCCTTGTTGCTTCCTTTAGAATTGCTTCTGCTTCACGGTCTACCTTTCTCCACAACATCTGCTCCTTCTTATGTTGTTGCAACTCCTCTTGCCTTTTCTTCTCTGCTTCTTATTGGCTGAACAATTTGATGAAGGCGTCAGATGTTAGTACTTGGGACTGCCTACTAAGGCGAAGCACTCCCAAACGACCTCTCTGTGATGTTCCTTGTACCCTTTGTACTGGAAGTTTCAAGAATTTGTAGTTTGGTAATGTTGTTTGCAATCCATCATGTGGAGTGCATGGCACAAACTCAACTTCTTCCTCACTAATAGCATTGTCATCTTCACTTTGACCATCACTATGCTCTTGCCAATTCCTTGTAGTAGTGAAGTAATATATTACTTCAGTTGGATCAACGTGTGGTGGGGAAGGCATAGAGAGGTTGACTTCTTCCTCAATTGGATTTATTTGCAGTCCAAGGTTTGTGGTTGCTTCATGCATCCATTCCGGTTGGCTAACTTGAGTTGGAAAACTCAGGCCTGTTGATGTAGTGGTTGTATCTTCAGTGCATGGTGCAATAACTGGTTGAACTTCTGGTTGGAAATCTGCAAAAACTTGTTGGATTTTTGGTTGAATGTGTGCTATAGTTTCATCACCCCCATTTCATTTTGTTGCAACATCATTTGCCACTTCCCTTGCATCGTATTCCCTCACAAAACCATCTATTACATCCTCATTGTAACCAAGAAGACACAAGCATGTCTCTGCTGCCATAACATCGTCTTCAGTTTCCATTATGACTGGTTCATCTTCTGTTGTAGGAGTTGCAACATCATCTTCAACAACATAGCCCTCACTTGGCCCCATGTCCTTGTCAAGGGATGACCAATTAAGAGGCCAAATTCCTGTTCTATGGAACCCACTAACAATGTTGCTTGGTTTGAAGGATTTTTTGAAAGCTTGGCTTGCAAGAGTTGCCAACTCTTCACGTCCAATATCAATATGTGGGTTTGCAGCTTTCCAAATGGTTCTTTCCTCTTTGAAATATGCCTTGAATGGAGCAAAAATGTTGACATCCAATGGTTGCAGCTTGTGACTGGTATGAGCAGGCAGCGTTAGCAGGTCTATTCCTAATTTTTTTGATTCTTCAATGGTCTTGAAAGCCACGTGGCTGCCATGACCGTCAAAAATGAGAAGGGCCTTGTTTGTCGGTGAAACCCCACCGAGGATATTAGTGCAAAATGGTCTAACCATTTGACAAATAGTTCCTTTGTCATCCACGCATGTTCTTGGACTACCATCAATGCCCCTACCTCACAATTAATGATATAGTTCTGCATGTGCCTCTTTGATTTAAACAAGTAGAACCCAAGAATGCTTATCCTAGCCGCACTTACACAAGCCAACACTGTGATCCAATCTCTACTTTTTGAAACCAAATGTGGTACACATTTTGTACCGAATTTGGCAATAACTCTCATGCCACAGTTCCTACCAGCCCGAATACCAGTCTCATCACAATTCCATATTCGACTTGCTCCATAGTGGTTAAGGTTGATCAGGTTCTTGAGGTTGTCGTAGAATGCTTGCACGACAGAAGAATGAACCATAATCACTCTATCACTGTCCACTCCTTTAGCTATTCTGATTGTCAAATCTGGGTGCCTTCTTTGAAATATTTCCCACCATAACCTCCTAGGGACCCCATTTGTGAAAGGATTGGGTTGACTTGAAGTTATTTGGGCAACTGTGGCTTGTAGTTGATTTACTTGCAGTCCGTGGCCCAAGTTTTTTATGTCCTTGCACCATTGGACAACTTCAGTCTCCTCCTCTTCAGTTAAAATTGTATGTGGACCCCTCCTCTTCGTGGTGGTTTGTCCTAATAGCCACACCCTCAAACTGCTAGGTGGCATACCCCACTTGATTGTTGCTGACCTGATTGATATGTTGTGTTCTTCAACACTCTTAATTGCTCCTTCCATATCAACATATGTCCACTGCCTAATGGGTACAAGTGAGGGAAGTTGCACAACAAGTTGAACATTTGGCTGAATAGGAGGTTTGGCTTCTGTTGTGTTGGTGGCTTCATCTGCAGAGTCAGGAACATCTTTTGGGTTGGGATTTGCATGAACTTCCTCATTAGGCTATGTTTCAACGAAGTACACCCCACGAGTTACTCTAATTGCACGTTTTCCTCTTCCTACAACCCTTGTAGTCCTTCTAGCAGGTGCCATAATTTTCCACTTAACCTGCACGGACATTAAAAATTGAATAACTTGTTAGTGCAACAAGGAATATATGATTGTCTGCATAGATATATATATATATATATATATACAATCTAATAAGAACATATCATTCTCTGCAAAATAATATATTCAATCTGATTAGAACATATCATTCTCTGCAAAATAATATATTCAATCTGATTAGAACATATCATTGTCTGCGAAGCTTCATGTGATTAAATTTCATGATTATACCAACGTTTTACAGTATACCCATTAAATTTCATGATTATACTTGGTGAAAATTCTGTCAATGTTATGTTTAAATCACATTACATGTGATTAGTTGTAATGTCCCCATTTTGCGAGCATCAAAGTTCGTAAGGATTAGCCTATCATTTGACCCTCGTAGGCTAACAGCTATGGATAAAGGGTCTTTTATGGCAGTTATTGGTGATTTAAAGACATTACTCTTCAGTTGGATTCAGGTTTTGGCCTTTGCACAAGTTATTTGACTCAGATTGGCACACTTACTATTTATAGTAAGTTACTATTTTGGGAGAGTCAGGGTTCCTATTAATAGAAAGACACCTGAGTAGAGCATTTTGGCAGTGTCGACATTGATTGGGCCTTTGCAGCTGTTTCTAGACTTAGTTTCACATACTTACTATTTATAGTAAGTCACTGTTCAGGGTTTTTATTTTTAGACGCGCATCCGATCACATGGGGAACAGGGAGAGTCGACTCTTGGCTCAGATGGCTTAGCAATCAGACAAGTACATCAAGAGATATTAAATTTTAAGTGACTTAAGTGATTTATTTAATATTTTAATATTATTATAAAGTTATAAAGTAACTTTATAATAATAAAATCACTTTAATATAATAAAGTGCATTAAGTGAGTAATTTAATGTGGGAATAAATCTTTTATCCCACATTGGCTAGGAAGGTGTTTGAGCTCTCATAAAGAAAGAATAAAAAGAGAGGCAAGAGCTCATTCTCAATATCCAGTTGATGAATATTATTTTGGTTAATTTTTATTGTGGAGCCTAGGGCTTTCACAGTTTTCTTCTTTGATCATATGAAATGAAAACTTCATATTGATAGCATAACTGAGGGAGTGAAAGATCTCTTGAAGGGTTGCAAATTGAGGAGAGGATAATTTTGTCCTTTCATTTGTGCTTAAAGGCGAAGATTTTATCTAGGGTTTGAAGATTATTGAAGGTCTATCAAGTGCAGACCTGAAGATTCATCATTGGTAGCCACTAGTGATCAGAGTTCAAACTTTGTGTTGGCTGCTATAGTGGCGTGAACAGTGATTTGCTACAATACCCGCTACAGTGCACGTGAACAGTGTCGCGCTACAGTACCCACGCTACAGTGACATGATTTTGAGAAGCATTTCCAGTCATACACAATAGCATTGAGAGAGCCACATTTTTGGCTCATATCTTTCTTTGGCATCAATTTTCCTTGAAGATTGAAGGGCAGATTTTATTTTGAGGAAATCTGATATAAATCAGACATTTCACAGTCACAACTGGGACGCCATTGGAGGTTTGTTTTTATTGTGGAGCACTCATTTGACATCGGATTCACTTGGGACTTGGTTCGCCCTCTTCCTTGGGCCTTAGAGATCACATTTGGTGCTTGGGACAAAATTTTTATGCTTAATATTATTTTATTTTTGAGATCAGACCAGAACAGGGGCGACTAGCTTGAGCATTCGATTTTGGCTTTGGAAAGCACAATTTCAATTGGTTTTTGCTTGCTTCCTCATCTCCACTCAAGGGCGCTTCAATTCAACCAGGTTTCATTGTCTATTTGGCCTGTTAGATTTGCATATGATATCATTTTTGTAATCTGCTGTAGATGCATGTTTATGAAAATCAATAAGTAATATGTAAGTGCCAAGAGTCTTGGCCATTTTATGAATGCATTGTAACAATCTTTCATTTTGCAATTAAGGAGAAATGAGGAGTTGCATAATCATTGTCTTCTTCAAGCATTTCCAAAGCATCTTGTACTTAGTTAGCTTGCATGCCAACTATTTGACGAAATGTCCATTGGCTGTAGATGATTAGTTTGCTTTGCAAATTCATCTAATTGCATAGAAAGGTACAAAAATAAGTCATTCTTGCAACTAGAGCTTAGCATTGTCATTCTTGCATTGTTCTATAAGCATTTGAAGCTTTATTTCATCATCATTCAAGCAAAAACATCAAACTGAAACACAAAACCAGCAAGAAGCACTTTGCTTACAAAGTGTTTGACAAAATTTCAAGGGAACAAAGAAGAGTTTTTGAGTCAGCTTAGGCTAGGCTCATCACATTAGTTCATAGAATAATGGAAAAAAAAAGCATAGCAGTCAAACCATGGATGCCATAGACATACTAATTCATGAGGGATCAAATTTCTACCAGTCACATGTAAATATAAATGATTACAGTCAAACCCTTAATGCCAAAAAAAACCCACTGTTGAACAAACAATCTTGCAGGTGAAGAGAGGTGGAGATGTTTTATGCAGCTCCATATAAGATTAAATTAAAAAATCTTTGAAGATTAAGTATCTTATTATATACCCAATAAATTTCATGATTATACTAGGTCAAAATTCTGTCAATGTTCTATTTAAATCACATTACATGTGATTACTTCATAGAATAATGTCAAAAAAGGCATAGCAGTCAAACCATCGATGTCATAGACAAAATAATTCATGAGGGATCATTTTTCTATCAGTCACATGTAAATAGAAATGATTACAGTCAAACCCTTAATGCCATACACATAAATGATTTTTAAAGACAACAACATGCACTCAAACACCGTAGAACCCAACAAAAATCCACTGTTGAATGAACAATCTTGCAGGTGAGAGAAGTGGATCAAATTTCTACCGGTCACATGTAAACTCTACAAGGCTTGATATGAGTAAACAGTACATGGCATGACTATATATATATGTATATGTATGTATGTATGTATGTCTACAGTTTGATAAGAATATATCATCGTCTTTGCAGACAATGATATATTCTTATCAGATTATATATAATGTATGTATGTATGTATGTATGCATACAATCTAATAAGAATATATCATTGTATTTACAGAGAACAATATATATTCTTACCAGATTTTTTTTTTATATATATATACACAATCTACTATGATGAAACCCTACACATTTTTATCAGATTTTTATATATATATATATATATACAATCTGCTATGATGAAACCCTACACATTCTTATCAGATTATATATATATATATATATATACAATCTACTATGATGAAACCCTACACATTCTTATTAGATTTTATATATATATATATATCTGCTATGATGAAACAGTACACGACATGATATATTTGTCTGCAAATTGTAATCCAAAAACTGGTCAATAAATTGGGACAAAATTGTATACCCATTCAACTTCATGATTATTAAAGAGAGATTCAGAATATAATTGTGATATGATTAAAAAATGGGTAATGCTTTTGTTATTATATTTGATGTATGGTATAATGCTGCTATTATTATCTTTGATTTATGATGAATGCAGGTGAAAAAAAAATGTAACTATGATATGATTAAATAATGGATAATGCTAATTTGAATAGCTGAGTGAAAGCAAAATTATTTGTATGCCTCAAAATAATGTAAACACTAAGTACATAAATATAAAAGATTATATTGAACAATGAAACAGACAACATAAATGTAAACATTATGCTTGATAATAATGTAAACACTGAGTATATTGAATAAATAAAACATTATGTCTGATAAATATAAAAGAGTATATTGAATAATGAAACAAACAACAAAAATGTAGAACAATATGCCTGAAAATAATGTAACCAATGAGTACTTAAATAT
Source organism: Sequoia sempervirens (assembly GCA_007258455.2). Classification (NCBI taxonomy): domain Eukaryota; kingdom Viridiplantae; phylum Streptophyta; class Pinopsida; order Cupressales; family Cupressaceae; genus Sequoia; species Sequoia sempervirens. The sequence continues at coordinate 6,058 of VDFB02294566.1, read as the reverse complement.
AAAATATTATATTGAATATTGAAACAGACAACATAAATGTAAAACAAAGAGGTTGAAAATAATGTAAACACTGAGTATGTAAATATAGAAGAGAGTATTGAATAATGAAACAGACAACATAAATGTAAATCCAGATAAATAAAAACATGAATTTACTTATTCTGGGTGTACCGACTTGAATAAGCTCCCTTTTAAGAGGAATGTGTAGAAGTTGCCTTAGTAAGCTCTGAAGTCTGTAGAGGATATTCAGTGAAAGCAGAGGAGAATTCGTAATGAAAATGACCCTGAAAATTCCCTCTTATAAAATCATTTGAATGGGTAAATTGAATGCATTGAATTGTGGTGGTTGAGTTTCAAATTTGAATTTTTGTGGGAAACAATTTGTCATTTCATTTTGCAGTGGCCATCTATGCTTGAGTTCTGTCGTGGCCTTTAGGAAATCAATTTTATATTTGGTTTAATTGTCAAAATAGGTGGTTTTATTAAATTCAGTCAGATATATGAATTATACTATGATTTTTGGTATATTAGGGAGCCTTACACCATTAACTGTTTATGCAGGTACCAGAAGTAGATGGAGTTAATGCATGAAGATGTCAAGGGAAGTGTGGGTGAATGTGCAATTGATAGCTCATAAAGCTGATCAATGTTTTATATTATGTCAGAATGTGCACCATTAACTGTTTATAATGTTTTAAATTATGTGATATTATGCACCATTAACTGTTTATGTATACATGTAAATACAATGCACTAGAAGTTTTAAGCCACTTGCATTGAGTGGTTATTGTAAACATCACTGTACCTTATTTAATTCAGAAATAACTTTATTTTGTGCAAGTTGACTTGTGTTGAAAACATAATTGCACCGATATATATTTAAATTTGTTTTTTTTTGTTGGTTGGTTACAGACTAAGTAGTGAACATATATTGGTGTAATGTTTGATTTTTTATTGGCTTAACTAAAACATTTTAATGACTAAAATGTAAACCGATATTGGGGGGACAGGTGAACGAGGAGTAAACAGCAATCAGATCATGAACGGCAATTGAGGGTTTTCCCCTAATTAAATTTACCTATAAACGCACAAACTTCTTTCCTCTCTTAGAGCCTCATGCTCTGTGTCATTTGCAACTAAAAACGACATTAAACCACCACATTTATAAGCCATGCCAAAACAACATTAAATTTGCAGATGCGAGACTAGAAATTTTCCGACTTCAAGAGCTTTTCCAAGCTCCAAAACCCAATTTTGATTAGCAGCTGATCTAAACATTATATCATTCCATCTTCACAAAAACTGACCGAGATTTGGCGAGTAAACATCCTTCGCTAATTTGAAAGATAAAATCTCGTTTCCCTTATAAATTAGTTGCCATCTAATTTCCTCCTCTCCTTTCTTCGCAATAGAATAGAAGAGGGACAGGGAATGCCTGAAGGGTGTTAGGTTGATGTTTATCAATGGCTAAAACCTCGTCATCTCTGTACATTTCAACCCTATCTGCTCTTCCCATTTCTTTCAGTCACACTCCCAATTCACAGATAAGCATCCCATATTCTTGCGACAAATTCTCATTCAATTGCTCCATCTCAAATGTCACAGTTTCAAACCGCAAAAGAAGCTGCAGACCATGCAAGCTCAATGCATTGACGACTGACATCACCCCACTTTTTGCACTCTCAGAAAACAGTGGGTATTCTGAAGCTAGTTACTATACTTCATTGGGTCTCTTCTTGCTTTCTGTGCCTGGTCTCTGGTCTCTCATCAAGCGTTCCACGAAGTCTAAGGTAGTTGCTTGTTTTTAATTATTACTAGTTTTTCCTGTTTCGTAAATTGCAGTGGATATTTTTATGATGAATTATAAATAATCTGAAAGTCAATTTTGATGGGTATTATGTGGTATGCATATATCTTTCTTTTCACAATGGAAATTGCAGTGAAACATTTTATGATGAATTATGAGCTATTTGAAAGTCGATTTTGATAGTTGTAAAAGTGATATGCATGCATTTTCTTTTCACAATGGAAATTGCAGTTAATCTCTTTATTGAGAAATTCACAATTATATGTAACTCAATCTAGATGGGTATTGCGTGGTATGTAGTTTTTTTCTTTTCATTATTGAAATTGCAGTATATCATTATTGAGGAATTATGAGTTATTTAAAACTTATTTTGGTGGGTATTGTTTGTTATGCGTATATTGGCAGATTGTGCAGAAGACATTTTTGATTTCCAAGGCGGATGGGAAGACACCAAATCAAATTGCTGGAGAGGTTTTGTCTTTCTTCACCAGGAATAATTTTGTTGTTGCAGACAGGGGAGAAACAATCACGTAATATTAATTCCTTCCCTGCCACGCATACCTGTTAATGATATGTTCCAGCATTCAAACAGTCTGTGGTCTAATAATAAGGTGAACATGGTATTGGCCAGGATCAGAGTCTGGTTTGGCTTACTATCCATGTTAAAATATCTGGATGGCCTTGTATTCCTGTTAAAATGACTGATAATGCGGGCCAAAAACTGGGAGAATTGGGTACAAGTCTCAGACAGAATAACTGCTGATAACGCAGGCACCATAAACCGGACAAAGTGGGTGCAAATCCTGGACAGCATAAACCCCCCTTGATGGGGATTGTTATCCAGATTCCAAATGGTATCCTAAGCCTGATACTGCACTTGCCAATGGGTGCGAATGTTTACCAATTTACCAAACCGAAAAAAATATTGAACAGTTCAAACTTCAGTCCATGAAATTACTAAATAGAAAGACTGTGGGCACCCAATTAGTTCAGGGTACATGTTTAAGCCTTGCCTTCCACCAACTAAACTTGAGTATTCCAAACTAAATCATTGAAAATGCCAAACCATGGAAAGACTGCTGCATTTAAGTTATAGAAGATTATAAAGCATGGGATGTCAGGGGAATCTCAAATTCAGGAATCAAGGATACAGTAATATGCATATTATCTGATGTGGATGTGTACAAAATAATAAAATATAGAAAAATGTAATTTGAAAATTGTTGCAAATCACATTCTAGAATCAACTGTGGGTACAACCTAGGCACAGGTGTAGAAGGCATATTATGAGGATATAGCAAATTAGAGCTGGTAACAGCATGAATCTCAAAAGCTCTGACGATGCAAGTGCAATAGCCTTAAGTTGAAAAAAAGGAAACAGAAATATACAAATGGGTAGGTAGCAACTAGACTCGAAATAGGGCCCTTCTCAGTGCAACCATCTCTCCTAGAGATAATTCATAAGTTCACAATATTATTTCCTGAGCTCAAGGAGATGGAGAGACAGGAGATATTCAATTTTTCTTGGGACCTTTAAGTGCCCAAAATTGTATGGGCATACACGACAGTCCAATGATGATTTAACAATCCAACACATGACCCATAAGGCATGAATAAAAATCACTCTTAGCTTTTATAGTCTTGATGGAAGTGTTCTGTCAGTTCCTAGGACCTTTTCTTGCCGTTTCTCATGTTCACTGACCTTTTGCCTTACTTGCATGCCCCTTATGCCTTGTAAAAACCTTGTTTTTGGATCTCAAATGGCAGAATCACCCATTTCAGTCTCCAATCAGCCTGATGAGTTATAAGTTGCCTAGGTGATTTGCCATTGGCAAAACAAGTGATTTTATCAATCTATTTTGTTGTGTCAAAACTCCAAATTCTGTCCATCTTGCACCCAATTTGGTCTAGACCACACCTAACTTTGTTAGTCCTTCAATTCCATCCCCTTAATTTTGAATCTGAACCTATTTACACTCCCTCAAATGGATTTACAAAGGGTTTTTTGTTGTTTTGGTTGCTTCTCTCAAATAATTTCTGAGTTTTTACCTTCTCGTTCACTGTCACTGTAGCAGGTTTGAAAGCCAATTCTGGATGTTCCCAAGCAAAAGTCCAAGTCATAGCTACAACTCATATCCTCTGTACATCCGCTAGGCCCTTCTATTCACTATTTTTTGAGCTTTCAAGCTCCTAGAACAATAGCTACAGTATTCCCAATCATTTCCCTTTAAGTTTAGATTCCCATCCCCTTTGCTTCTTCCATCAAGCAGAGTACCCTAGATTGGAGAGGGGAGAGGAATGCAAAGACTGAACCACTGAGGCATGCATTCCACAAATCGTTTCATTAGCATCTTGGGTTACCAATATCCTAGTTGTGAGGTTCCAATATGTGTTTACAAGCTGTTAGAATAGTTTATTCGTAAGAGATTTTAGTAGAATAGTTTAATTTCAAAAGATTAGGGTAGGATAACAAGTAGAATAGTTAATCAATTCTTCATCTTGCCTGGATCTGTAACATTTCATTATTACTTCTCGGATTTAGTATTTAGTTGGATAGAATCTCTTTATTTTCATTAGATTAGTGTAATTGGAATTGCAAATTCTCCTTTCATTTTGGTAGTATTTTCTTCATCCAAGCAAATGCAAAACAAGACAAAAACATACACAAAACCATTTCCAAATCATGTAGAAAACTAAAAAGAGCAAAAGTTTAGCTTGTTGGTTTTTGCTTTCATGAAATCATTGTAGCTTCATTTGGTCAGTTATTTGGTTTGATAGTTAATTAGTTCAGTTTGATTATTTGGGAAAAACACAAAAATCTAAGTTAAGCATTCATTTCTTGCATTTAAATACTACAATCCAGCATTTAGTTTAGATCATGATCATTCATTTTGTCAGTTAAAATTCATTAAAAAACTCAAAAGAAAACATCAACTCAATTCTTAGGTCCATGCATTTTTAGGCTTCAATGTATAAACCTTAGAAAACAAACAAACAACAAAGTCCTTGCAAACAAGTCAAGATGACAAACAAACAAAGCAATCAAGCAAACACAATCAATGCAATTACTAAAGTCAAGCAAAACAGTTGTACAAGTTAAACATGAAAGCTCAAACAAGCACATTAAAGCGTGTCTTACCTATCTCATCTCTTCCCCACGTATCAGGCTCATGTGACTTGGGATTAGAGATGATTGGGTAGAGTCTATCTTGAATGAGCTTAGGGTGATTCAACCAATTCTTGAAGCGTATTACCAAGAGCAAATCCAAGAGCAAGCTCACATCTTGCAACAAATACAAGAAAAAATCAAAGTCAATGAGCCTTAGAGTTAGCTCTCTTAGAAGAATTGTTTGAAATGGAAAACTGCTGATTGAATGCTTTCCTCACTAACTCTCAACAGGGGATTAATGTAATCCGTATGAACACCATGCACAATCATACAAGGATTACCATCACAACACCTCTTCAGAGATTTGCTAGAACACATCCCCACATTGCCATCTATCACCAAACGATCCTTCCTCATCTGGAGAGTAATCAATGCTGCAATTCTCCCACACAGATATTATTGCCACCGTTAGGATGTTGATGTTCATGTACAGCGTCGGTCTCTACTTCCAATGATCTCCTATTTGTAATAAATCAAATATCTCCTATTTGTAATAAATCAAATATAGCCCTAGGCTATTTAATTTATTGATACTCCAAGAGGCGTAATTATTAAGAGACATATCTATTTGTTAAGACAAACAAATCTTAATGAAGAGGCACATTTATTATCAAGGCCGACCTTGATAGGAGGAGGCGCGATTTTCAAGATACGATTTATGAGGAGGCCGACTTATCATGTTTTGGATGCGTCTCTATGAAAGGATATCTCCCTATGCTGGCCGACATGATGGTGAAGAGTCACGTCCTTCTCTTGATATTGTATATATATTCATTGGCATTCTCTTTGTCAAGCATTCAGTTAATTTGATATTCATTCAACATTTATATCAAGTTCAAGTTCTTCAAGTGCGAATTGGTCTCTAGGGCAGATCGATATTATTGTAGAAGGCGGAGTTACTTCATTGCTGTGTTAGCATCAGATTGTGGCCTTAATATCGGCCTCTTTGTAAAGGAGACATTCATTGATAATTCAATATATAAGTGATATATTGTTGCTGGGTTTTTCTCCCTCAAGAGGAGGGTTTTCCCAAGGTATCTGCTGTGTTATTGTGTCTGTTTTTTGAATTAATTTTCTGTGCA